>JAHWFO010007044.1:1104044-1293305 GCA_023313115.1 Rhysida immarginata
ATCTGATTAGTTGGGAACAACTTGACCACCCGCTTTACAGTCCTGACCTCGCGTCCAGTGGCTACCACCTGTTCCGGCAGCTATCGGAGATCTTCAGCAGCCAAGTAGATGCATTTCGGTGAAAATCATGAACGTTTCGCAAAAAGTGTGCACGAAAGTGTAAATCCACCCATTTGGATGACTTTCAGTGAAAATCATGAACGTTTGCCAAAAGTGTGCATGAAACTGTAAATTGACCTATTATTTATTTCCTTCACCGGCGGCAGCTTCTATGAAGTGATCATGCGGAAGTACATTGAGTGTTATGACAAGTGCTTAAATAAACTTGGAACCTATGTGGAAACATATTTAAAGGTACACCTCATTCCAAAAGCGTTTTCACTTAGGTGAATGATGTTCGGCATCCTTGCAATACATTAGACCAGTGAAATTAATCGGTCAGGTAAGAACTCGAGTCCAAGGTCATTCGACTTGACTTCTTGCCTGAAACGATTACTATCACTGGTTTAATATATTGCAAGGACACCGAACAACATTCACCTAAGTGAAAACGCTTTTGGAATAGGGTGTACATAGAATCTGGTAAAGAAAAAGAAAAGAATTGTATATATAGTAGTTTTGTTTTTTTGCAAAACCGATCCTACTTTACGAATAACCCTCGTACATCATCAGACGCTACAATGTTACAAAGAAAGCTGGGAGACAATTCCTCTTCATAATGCTGGTGGGGCGGGCCGAATAGGAGCTAGCATGTAGCACTCGGACCTAATGGGGAGTTCCGTCATGGATTCGATCGTCATTCATTTCGATTTTTCTTTCCGAACCCGAAAATGTAGTCGATCATATCGTCCCTCTCGAAGGCTGTCTGGTTGTTCAGCAGGAGAATGTTGTCCACACAGACACAGAATGTTTGACATCGACAAATGAGCGTCCCGTGGAAAGGAAAAGAAATTCATGGACAGGAAGTCGAAATTAGAAAACACCACCGTATGGACAATATTCTCCTGCTCAACAACCAGAAAGCCTTCGAGAGGGACGACATGATCGACTATATTATCGGGTTCGGAAAGAAGAATCGAGATGAATGAAGATCGAATCCATGGCGGAGCTCCCCATAGGGGTCCGCGTGCTATATACTAGCTCCCTATTCGGTCTGCCCTACCTTTATTAAGTAGCGGAAGAATGGAGCTACTTATTGTTTTCACAATGTCCGTCTGTCTGTCCGTCCGTCCCCTTCATAATTTCCGCATTTTTTGAGGTAGAAAGTTGAAATTCGGAATGTAGCCTACTATGGGCATGTGCACCTTCACTATTTAGTTTGGTTTTGATTGACCCACTGGGGACGGAGTTTCGTGGGCGGAAATTAGAGGGGACCAAAAGGTCTACGCGTATTTATGCATACAAAGCAGTGAAATTCGGTATGCTGAGTCCTCTAAGTAAGATCAACATTACTATAAAGTTTGGTCCAAATTGTCCCAATAGGGTCGGAATTGTGGGGGTGGCGGTTACTTTTCTTTAGAACTATGGTAACAATGGCATGTCATATATTATTTGATCGGAAATGATGCGAAACGAAAGAAGATAGAGCTCTTTCACACTTTCTAAAAACTACGTTCGAAAAAATTTATTTTTTGATTTAAAAAATTGGGGAGGGGAGGGGGGGGAAGTGAGATAAAAGGGTAAAAATAGAAGATCTCGAGGCTTCCGCTACTTTCCTATACCTCCCTCGGGAGGCTTAATTTCTTGTTATTATTATATGAGAGGAATTGTCTCTCAGCTTTCTTTGTAACATTGTAGCCTCCGATGATGATGTATTAGTCGAAACGCGTCAGGCATTAAAACATAGTTTACCGTATCACTTTTATTGTTCCTTTTATTATTTAACCTAAATACGCTGAACTTGTTAATGAGCTTCTGGAAGCATTTTATTAACTGGGATGCAATATAAATCACTAAAGATTCGTTTCCTGCATTCCCGCCGGGATTGGTTTCCTGCCAACCTTGGTAACGTTAGTGATGAACATGGAGAAAGGCGGTACCAGGGTAAATAGACCCCTAACTGCTGGACCCTCCTTCGGGACCTTCCAGATGCCACATGCATAAGAAAGTCCTCGGTAAAACGGGTCTAATAGGCTGATTTGCAAGATTTTTTTCCCGATTGAGTGGGCAATCCAATAGTATTCTTTACATTCTTGGTCCTTTTTATACCCATGAGTCCCTTTCACCAAGTATTTAAGATAAGTAATTAGTGTAGAAGGAATCCTGTTTATTCCGGAGTATACATTATGAACCAAAACGAGAAAGAAACGCGTTGTATGCGATTTGTCCGTAAGTACCGTCACTGTCGCCATCTAGCGGCAGAATTTATAAGTTTTCTTATTTCATTATACGACATTGTAATATAGTCTGTTTTATTTAGAAAAAAGTTGTATCAAAAACATTTGAACTTTAAAAAATCAGATCAAAAATAATTATAATTTATAAAACATGGAAATTAAGGACCTGCATAAAATTAAATTTTTGGTTTTCGTAGTCATTTACAGTGTGAATAACATGTAAGGAGAGTCTTGAAAATGAACTGATACATTGCGGGATCACGTAAAAGGCAATAAGATATAGATACAGTGAGAGATGTACGTTTTTCAGGGGTCATTTAGCGAGCGCATTTTATTCCCTCTCTTTCATTTGTATGCCACGAATCTGTTTCGAGGAATTTTCTCGGTGTAACCGCCCCCCTTCAATCTCGAGTCCATTTTCTTCTCTTGTTGGGGGCTAGAATGTTGATGACCTCTGCTTTCCTCCCCAATCTCCGCAACCGTCGTCCCTGCTCTTGGCTTTCGTCGTCTTCTCGTCTTTCTCTTCGGTTCAAAGTGAATTAGGAACGCTTTTGTTTGATTTGCTTGGGAGCGTTCTGTCTGCCACTGTCGTTGAACCTCCCCCTCTCAATTCGCCGAGGCCGTCAATGATGAGACCGTGAATGATTCATCCAGGAGGGTGGAAGAAAAGGCAAACGAAGCATCGGCAGAAAACACTGCTGGATTTTGACTTTGTTGGATTATATGTATCTGTTACCTACAATATTCGCATTTAAAAATTTTTACCTGGAGATACAAACGTGGAAAAAAAATTAATTAAAATTTAAAAAAAAACACAATCCAACAACCCGTTTTATTCAGTATATGGAGCATACGAAAGTGATTACTTTTGATTCGTGTAACCTTGACTTTTTAATTTCTCTGAATGTAACGAGTTTTGAAGTTTAAGGTTAAAAGAGGTCGTTTTCATCGGAATCTTAAAAATGGAGTCCTTGCTTGTGTATTTTCCTCTTTCTGAATTTGAAGAAAAAAAATTAAATAAGAGCGTTCTCCTTTTTTTTTTTTCAGAAAAAAATTATTTTCTCCGAATCCCCGTATGAGCACTGCGGGGAGTCGGCCGTTTTTGCATTCGTAACGAGGCCAAGTGCCAACCTCAGTTAGAATTTAAAAGAAGAGATTAGGGGAGAAGGAAGCTGGGAAAGGAAGAGCAGTGAAGGCAGAAACTTGCTTATCACAAAATCTCTGTCTGATGAAAGAACGCAATCGTGTTCTACAACTGTTAACAAATTTGACGAACGTGCTCGATATCAGAAGCGAAATAGAAAAACGATGGACGAGTTGTTTTGAAGATGGTGACGCTGGCGTCCAGTATTTCCTCTTGAAAATCTTCGTATTGTTAACATCATTAATAATTAAATCATGCTTTAGTTAATATTAATGTTCCCAGGAATTCTTCGGTGAATTACATAAAGACCACTGGAGCAATTCCCTAACTCTGTCATATCGATGCGATGCAGTTTATTTTTCTTGGAAAAGTCTACGTTTTGGGTTTTCATTGCATTTGTATGTACAGATGCTCCTGTACAGCGAAGATCACTCCTTCAGCTTCTTTTTTAATGGACTACTCAGCCATGGCGAAGTCAAGATATCACTTTTCATTAATATTATTGGGGAGGCCGTTTCATGCAGGAGTTTAATGCTCCTGTACAGCCATCACTCCTTCAGCTTGGCCTGGTGGGCTTTCACTAAACACTAAACAAATAGAGAAAATAGTAAAGAAACTGTCTATAATGTTATTGATGTTCATGTTTTTGAAAAACCAAACTCGTATCAAATCCGGAACCCAAGTCCCAGAGGAGGACCCAAGAGAGGGCCAAGAGTTCAAATGCAGGGGAGGGAAAAGGTATACCAATGCATGTTACACTAAACCGTCATCAAATCAAATAAAACATGATGGAAAAAAAGATAAAATGTTGATGAACATGAAAATAAAAGAAAACAAAAGGAAAAGTTATAACTTACAAGAGAACCATCCGAACCTGTATCTGTTTCATACCAAATGGAAATATTTTACTCTCCTAAAGCTACTATTGATGCTTGCAAAATAAGAAATCGCCATATTTTGTTTTCTTTCAAAATAAACCGCAAAAAAAAGAGCGCACATAGTCATACAAATACCACATTTTTACGCAATGGGATGTATGTATTAACGCGCTTAACGGACCCTTCCGTCCTTTTACCGCTCAACAATACACACGAATCCACTACACACGAAAGCTATGGGATTATTTCTACGAAGGAGCAGTAGATACGGCAATTTTATGGATTTTTTATTTTTTAAAACTAGATTATTGAACTTTTATATTATTAACTTTAGAAGGTCTTATGCAAAGGAGCCTTAACATTTTGCTTCGGTAATCTTCGGAAATTTTCTCGGGGCTGATGTCATGTATTCGCGAGTGAAACGAGGGCAGGGCTATCGAATGATCTAATGAGGCAGCCGAGAATACGAATATGCGTTGGTGAGGGGGTATATATCGCGGTGCTTTATAATTTTAAATTACAAAAATAATCATGTATTCTTACCTCATCTTATAAATTATTTTGAGTCGAATTAAGCTTTTGTGCTTAATAACACTGTGTAACTGTAATTCTTTGGCGACCGCCGTTAACGATTTTGCTTCCCTCTTACTGTCATGTTTTTTTTCTTTTTCACATCCGCGCAACAAAGTGATTCTTGCGCGCATACAAAGAGTACCGCATGTACGGTTTCGGATGGTTCCCTTGTTAGTGTTTCCAGTCATTAATGTAAGTCTTAACAATCTATGATCTAGGAGAGAAAAAACTAGCTCTATTTAGAAAAAAGAATCTATTAAGGGTATTTCCCACTGATTTTGGGAATAGCGATCTGGCTGTACAGTGTGCAGTCAGTTCCTGCTAGTTTTTTTTGGCCTACCACTCTCTAAGAGTAAGGCCTATGTGTCCGTTTCAGTAACTCAATTTTTTGTATATATATCTCGACTTAAAAATTCATGATTCGAAAAGATATGTTGAAATTAAAAAAAAAAAAACTTCCATGTGTACGTTTGTGACCAATTTTGTTCA
Organism: Rhysida immarginata; assembly: GCA_023313115.1. Lineage (NCBI taxonomy): Eukaryota > Metazoa > Arthropoda > Chilopoda > Scolopendromorpha > Scolopendridae > Rhysida > Rhysida immarginata. Next base: position 1,109,465 of record JAHWFO010007044.1, read on the forward strand.
GCTAACTTCTCTGAAACGGCAAATAGCAGAATCAAATAAAAAATATCTAGACGGTACCTGGAGGGTACCTTAAATTGTCCCTTTTCGTGTTTTTATGACAATTGGAATAGTCTTTTCTAAAAATTAAAAAAATCAAACTAGCGAACTAAACTCATTAAACTCGACATGTACGGACTCCTGACATTAAGGTAAATCTTTTTAGTAAATGAATTGTTTTGCTCTGATGAGCCATTTAGGAGTTATAAAAAATTTTTTTCGTACTTACAGGGATCCTTAAACTATGCATTGACGTATTTTTCATGGAAATGGGCTAACCCTTTTTAGAGAAATTACATTTTTTTCTAAAAATGAAGAAACGACAGAAGCATTCATTTCGTCGACCCAAACACAATTAAAACAACATGAACGGCCTCCTCTCATTGAGACGAACCATTTTTGAAAAGAAACTGTTTGGCTGCGAAGAGCCAGTTTGGAGTAATAAACGTTATATGGACCCAAACTCCCTCCCCCTCTCAACAGAAAGAAAAATATTTTTTTTTGAATCCGTATCATGACCTCGTGGTAGGCCTGTGCGAATGTACCATTCCGCCATTACAATCTATTTGACAATGTACAAGTAATTGAACATTGACAGTGTGATTTTGAGGCTTGGTAAATACCCACATTTTTCCTAAACACTAAATTTCTAACTTTGGAAAGCTGCATAACCAATCATTACATCAAGATAAAGCAAGATCACATAATAAAGGGGTTTAAAAGAATCGTGCCGGGAAATACTTCCATATCCATCTTATTCCATAAAAAGGCGCAAAATGACATGCGCACAAAAACCTAACTAGGGGAGTCCTAAATAATTTAAACAAAAAAAAAATAAATAGTTTGGCTCTGGGGTAAGTTTATACAATTAGTCTAAACGAAAATTATTTTGAAAAATTACAATGTAACAGAGATAAAAATTAATAAAAATTTGGAAACGTCCCAAAAATTTTACCAGAATTTTGGACCCCCCCCCCCCTCCAGAATTTTGGAAAGAGGTTTAACTGAAGTTTTCCCTCGTCGTTTAGTGTATAGAATGTGATAGACACTAGATAATGAAGCAAACAGTTAAGGAAACCTTTAATTTACGGTACATATAAAGCGCGAAACATGTAAATACAGCCATGCACGTGGTACATCGTTAGGCCAAATAAACGAAGGAACAATAGGGAATTTGTGTCAGAGTCGCTCTTAAAAGACTAACAACAAATTAGTGGTTTAATAAATCTTTATTAATTCATTATTATTATGAATCTAACCTATTTACTATTAAAGAATATCGTGGTTCAGTCTTGGAAGCATGCTGTCTTCTCTGCTTGTCAGCGATTGAAGGCAGCGAACTTGCCTTCCATTGACGACTGGATTTCAGGGTTTGACGTTCGTAGACAGGGGAATTTCTGAATGTATTCATCGTTCCAGGATGATTTCCAAGCGAGAGACGTTAGCGGGCGAGATTTTTCGAGGGGGAGCCACGCGGAAATGTGATCAGCAGCAGCAGCAGCGGCGGCGGCTTTTCTAATTTTTTTTTCATATGTAATATTTACGTCTAATATTATTTTTAATTTTGCGTGTCGCATCTCAACGAGCGGCAGGTGGACCCATCTAACCCCCCCTTCCAAAGCCGACCCTTTCGACATAATGACTTTGCAATCACGTGACAAGTAATAATTTCTATCAACGTTAGCGCGCGTTCCGTGATTGGCAGATGAACATGGCGGACGGTTGGGTCCTGTAATTATGGGTCGGAGCTACAAGATTTTCTGCGGACACGATGTTGCCTAAGGAATGTTCATCCTCCCAAATTACCCTGGTCCGGGGCTCGGGAGGAGAAGAGGTTTTTGTTGTTGTTGATGTCGACTGAAGAGGGGGCTCTCTTCTACCGGGGGTCGCAAGGCCAAACAATTTCTCTGTCAGAGGGGAGGCCGTCAGTAGTCGGCAACACGTTAACACATCCATCCACCTGCGTTTTCGCCATTTTCGTTTGATAGAGAGAGAAAGAGGGCGACGTTTATGTCCTCATCTTGAAGCTTAATACGCTGTAGGTCCGACACTTAGCCCAAGAACTTCACCTTCATAAGATACCAGAGGGGGCTCCTCCCTGCCAGTGCAGCAATGGGCAGTCATTGCCACTAATAGTGGGATTTTTTTCTCTCTCTCCTAAGGGAAGAAAAGCTCTCAGACCCCGGAGGGAAACAGGAATGTTTTTAAAATGGTGTGCACATTTGAGTTGTGAAAACTCGCTTTAGCGTTCCATCAGTTGTGCGTTTTGACAACAATCAAGCGTGTGTTAAAAAATTGCTTCATTTCCATACATGTCACTCACTGGGTGAATTATATAATCAAAATAAGCTGTCGACGAATAGGAAAAAAAAAGCAGCCACCCAATCTTTTACGCACTAATACGAGATATTAAAATCAATTTTTCTTCTACTATCACGTGATGTCTAGCAACTTCCCCTCTCCAAGCAGTGCCAAGAAGTCCCGGTAATTATAATGATAATTAATGACGGTACAGTTGTGATTTTTAGGGGTGCTCGTTTAATTTCTTCAGTTAGGATGTTTCGTTTATCGCAACCTAAACTTGCTTTATAGTCTGGCTTTGCGTGACGCTTGTACGCTCACGAAGGCCTCATCTTATTGCACTCGCAGGCAATTGTCTCATTGTGTGCATTCTGTTGTAAATTTATGAAATTAAAAAAAAAAGATTTTTAAACATTATATAGACATTTCTCCAATTCTCTGAGGGGGGGGGTCTTATTATTTTTGTTATTGTTGGGTTGTTTTTTTTTTTTTAAGAAAGTAAAAGATACCTATGATACTTGCACGATTGAACAAGTGATGTCATCGCAAACCAGTAGAACTAGAGCCATATAAATCTTGCTTTTCCATCTAAATCTGTTTCAAACTGGACAAAGCGGCCGAGAGCCATATGCCTGCACTTTTTTTACAGTTGCTAAAGTAGAGCCCATTATCTGTTAGTTAAAAAAAGTTTTTCTTCACATCATTAGTACACTTCAACATGTACACCTTTCATAGCTCTGAAAATATCTACACGATATTCAATTTCTCGCCACGTATTCGCCAGCATGTCTTGCTACCGTCAATATCGCTTCCGTTATTCTTGCCTTTAATGTGTTCACATCGGGGGCTGGTGTAGCATACTTTATTCTTAACATATCCCTACAGGAAAAAGTCTAAGGGTGTTATGTCCGGAGAACGCGGGGACCATGCTGTAAGGATCATTTCTTCCATCGGTTGGGAAACGTTAAATGGAGGAATTCCCGAAAGATAATGGATAATGTGGTGGGACACCGTCTTTTGAAAATAGTACAGATGGTTGGTAATCAGAACGCATTGAGCTTTTTCGATCATAGATACCATTTTCAATATGATCGATGTTAGCGCCACCTACACCGCTTCGGCTCCTCCAGTGATGGCTACAGAAACAAAAGGCAGCATGGCGCACTCGAAGGCAATAGGGTACTGAATGTCTGAAAGGGGCACTGAATGCAGCTAAATTCTTACTTTAAAAGTTACTAAAAGTACATGGGCATTTCAGTGATCTACATTTATATTTTTAAGGCATAATGCTAACTCCGGAATCTGTAAGCGATTAGGGCACGTTAAGGCTATCTAATTTCTTCTAGGCTAATCTCTTCCTCGCTTTGTGATGCTACGAAAAGACATCATTTGGTGGTACAGTCCTCAATAGTTTTTAAAGTATATTTTTCAACAATTTATGCACTATTTTTGAACTTGAAGATTTTTAAACTTTATACCTTATACAGTTGATCTGTATTATCCTCAACATTTTATTAATGCTAATTTAAACATGAAAGCTTCTCGCGGAATGAAGCTGTTTGTTTTGACAGTAAAGCGACCACAGGAAACCACCACACACGAATACAAAAGGCTCGACTTGTCAGCACAGAGGATAAAAAAAAAGCACAAGGAGTAACGCGATCAACAGCTCGTCACAGCTACCAACTAAACTGATGCAGTTAGTTAATATTTTAAATGAATGTACTTAGCAGTTTAATTAAAATGTTTAGGCTTCAGAAGATCACTCACGCCACAATGATAAGCTCCAATGAATACTTAAGCCGCACATTTTTGGCATTTATTGGTTTCAGTTTCTTGCGCTTGTGCAGCGCCAAGGGGTAGCGTGGCGAAGTCGAGGGGCAGCGTGGCGGGGCAAGGGGCAGCAAGGCGCTTCGCCACGCTGATGTTGCCTAGCGGCATCACTGTCCTCCATACTAGCAGTTTAAAAACTTTGAGATTGAAATCGTAATACAAAAAAACCTTATATATCTATCTGATATAGTTTTTTTTTATTATTCATTTTCTTCACCCTGTATTATTTCGATCATTTTTATTGAGGTTTTGAAATTAAATCCTAAATCGTAAAGGTTAATAATTTTATGACAGTGGCGCCATCTGTTGGCGAGATATATAATAAACACTATAAAGTCGCGCACATCAAAGTTTAGCTGCCCGTAAAAGTACCAGTTAGAGAATTTAAATTAAAGTAAAATATCACAGAGATTAGTTGAAATGTTGGTTTTCATTTTTAGCAGATAAACTTTAAGTGTTACAATAAATTTTGGAAATGACGTCCTTTTTCGCGAATACAAAAGCGTGTTCGTTTTACTAGTTAGATTTCGTTAGACTCTGCGAAGCAGAGCAGTATTGATGTTTGAAATGGCTGTAGTGATGTTCGTTTTCAGCTCAGCAATATATTCACATAAACCACATCTTTCAGATAATCCCATAGGAAGAAATCAGGGGATGATATCTGGCGAGCGAAGGGGGGGGGGGGGCACAACCCCCGGGAAATGACGCACTGATCGAAAAATTCATTCAAAAGATGCATCTTCGCTGTTCCTGGCAAAACATGCCGCGCCCTTGAACAACAAACCTTTCTGATACCGACTGAAATACATTCGAAACAATCTGCACTGCTATCTACCGGGAGGAAATCGAAACTCAGTGCGTTTTTACTGAATTACGGCCCATTAAACTTTGATGTGCGCGACTTTAAACTCACCCTGTATAATAAATAAAAGAAATCTATTGCACGTTTTTTTTATTCGTTTCTAAAAATTATTGTACATTTTTCCATTATCGAGAAGTTTCAAATACAGGCAATCAAGCAGACGCCATAGAATAGTTTCAGTTCCCCTTCCAACGCGGATTGATACCAGTTTGAGCATGCGCGCTTCGCTTTTAGTTCATAGATAACGGGACCAGACTTTAGTGTGCACCATGAATTGATATAAACGGAAGACAGTGGTAACTATCTGTATACATGTCACCAAGAGTCTGTTTCCGACTACAGGCCTTCTTCTGACTATATGTTTTATATGTATGAGTGTGGTTGTGTGTGTGTTTCCTGCCATTCTCTTTACATTCTAGTAACCGTTGTTCGAGAAAAACTCCAGGACGTTGACGGTTTCTAAGATGTTGGATCCTGCGCGCCTTAAACTAACGTGTTTTGTTTGATTTTAAAAATTCTGATCAAAAAATAAAATCTGAGGATCTGTGTTAAAAAACAATAAAATATTTTTTAAATTTTTCATAAATTTGATATCTCATGTAAATAATAATTATTAACTGGTCGAGGTTCCTGGTTCGAATCCGGGTCGCAGAATTTTTCCTTCCACTTTTTTCAATTGAAAAATCATTTTGATATCTCATGTTGTCAAGTATCGGTAACCTGACATCCATAGGTAACAAGACTGGATGCTTCGTCCAGAGAGATCATATTAGGTGAGCTTTAATTTCTCACCTGCTTCGTTTCATTTTTTAATTTTAATAATTTTAAATTAATTTTTCGATGGCCTCAAGTTTTCGTTCATTGCACTGCACTATTCGTCATGTCATGTTGGTAATCTGTAATGATGTCATATTCGTTCATTTCTCTCTTTGGAAACGGGCTTCGTTGAATTGTGTAAATGTTATCAACTTTGTATAGGACACTCATGTAACTCTGCATAGGAAAAGTATGAAGAATGTCCGTTAAGTGTTCCTTTTATGTGATGTAATAATAAATAACCAGCACATTCCAGTTCCTGAAAAATAGTAGTTTTTGCACATCTGTCGATTAATTTTGTGTCTTCTCCTTATTTCCCCCCCCCTCTCATTTTCTGCTTGTAAGAATCTATTAAAAAAAAGGTACCTTGAGCTGTTTATTATATTAAGATATAGTTCTTATTTTTACTAGCTTTAAGAAATAAAGCTATTCATAAGTTTAGAGTCAAATAGTTTAAAATTTCTGGAAATAAATCAAAACATTCTTGGTTTTCGAATTTCAGTTGAGACCACTTACGACGACAGAATTGTAAATCGGACACCTTGTGGTTCAGATGTCCTCGTCTACCCAAAACCAAAGAAAAAAATTGTTTGGAATAAAATTGAAAAAAAAAAATGGGAAAGACAACTTGAAAGAAACTGTACATATGAACTTCATAAAACAGAAGAGAAATTTCTGCATCGCTGGATTTTGTTGTGATATATTGTAATTATCTTCAATGATTGCACCCGAGAATATTATAAATATTTTAACACATCTAACGCTTCGTTCTTTTCTCTTTTTTTAAGTTTCTTAAAAATGTATACTGTACACCGTAGATGGCAATCCCATTAAGCATCAAGTCGCTTTATTCACTTTTGTAATTCTAAATCTAATTAGCTTATATAACTAGCATGTAACGAGTTCATCGTCTCATTACGCATGCTTTAGACTGTAATGGCACAATTTTAATATTTTCCTGAATGAATAGGACAAAGATAGATACATTCAAGTCAAAAATTTGGAGATTTGTAGTATTACCCCCTATACTACAAATTCAATGGAGATCCACCAGATCTGTTGTACGGAACATACAGCAAGTTAGGTAGGGGTTATACAATGGTGGTATCAAACTTGACCTTTGACTTCGAATTTTGCCCCTCGCAATTTGTAACTTTGTAACCGTTACAGGTAGAGAAAAATTTCCAATAGTATAGTTGTAGAGCTCAAAACGCTGATTTTAACAAAAATAAGAGATTAAAAATAAACACACTCCAGCCGGCTCGGTGGCCGAGAGAGCTAAGTAAGGTCCAGGTCTTGCAAAACATAACCAGAACTGGAGAATAGGTATTTGGTGAGACATAGAGTAAAGTACACAGAAATTATTTTGGATGGCTTCGTCTTAGACTTTTTAAACAACTTGATGGGGCACCTCCACATTTTACAGCCATTGCACGCATGTCAACGACTGGATGACATGTTTCCACATCGATGGATTGGGGAGAAGGTTCAGTTCATTGGCCTGGTTTGATACCACCTAATTTTTTCCTTTGGGGATACATCAAGGACAAATTGTATGCCACTGTATCAGCATCAGTAAATGATTAGAAACAACGAATTCAGCAGGCTTGTACAAACATAACACCCATCATGAAATATATCATTCTGTGAAATATCGTGCACCGTTATGCCTTCATTCATTGACAAAACTCGATGGAACTTGAGCACCGAGATTTCATTTTGTTGTAGTTGGTTTATTTTTACGCTTATTTTTAATCTCTATTTTTTATTTTGTAAAATTAGCATTTGAGCTCTACAACTGTACATTTGTAAATTTTTCTCTATCTGTAACGGTTACAAATTGAAAAGTTCAAAATTCGAGGTCAAAGGTCAAATTTGACACCAGCATTGTTTAGTACCTTCCTACATGTTGCCTACAACAGATTTGTTGTATTTCCACTCGTTTTGAAATTGTATGGTGGAGGTGGGTAACATTTTTTGACTCATCCTGTATAACAGGATTATTAAAACTATTTGGTAAACTTCGGATTTATTAAGGAACAGCAGTAGGCTAGAAAAATTAATAGAATAGCATGAAAGGATTTTTTTTTTTAGAATTTTTTAACAATATCATTACCAAAATTATTAAAGACTGATGCGTTTCGATCTACCAAATTGGAGATGAAATACAAAATAAAATGTAATTAGAAAAATTTAAAAAAAAACAACCTTGGGGTAAGCCAAAGTCAAGCTGAACCACTTCCAGATACAAGAGGTCATTTAAATAAACGTCTATTAAATATCATGTATACTCATGGTTGGTTCCTTCTCAGTAGTTTACGCGTGCTCGTTTTCATGTCAACAATGCTTAAAAGATAAACAAAAGTAACAATGTATTCATTCTTGACGAATCGATTGATATATGACATGCTAAGTAACATGAAGTAACATCTTGGTATTCTTTACGGTAACTGATTTAGCCCGTACAATCGATTTGAAGGGGTCCACGAAAAAGCCTGAAAAGTTGACACAGCCGAGCTTAAGACCTTGATGATCATATTGTCGAAAACAGAATTTGAAAAAAGTAAATCCGTTTCCAAGTTATCGTGCAGTCAAATACAGATCAAGCGTTCATTAATTTTGGATAAAGCTCCTAATCAACAAAGGAAGAAAATTTTCTAAATTTCAAAGTTGGATACATAAATATTTCAATTCTTCCGCTCAGAATTTTAATCAAAGAAGGTGCAAATAAATCATCGTCTATAAGGCATCTCTATAGAAACTTACTTTCATGTAGAGTTTCTGTACGGAAAACTGTAAATTAGTGGGTTGTTTCATTAGTATTGGCCGATTTCGCTTAGGCTGTTTTGCATGAGCCCTGCGGTGCGTAACGTTACCGCAGGAACTACGACAACCCCCTATAAATTAAGTAGAAATGGTCCAGAATTTTCTTCAATAGTTGCACGTGGAGACATTAGCGTCATGGAGCAGCGCGAAGTCAGGCTAGTGATTTTGCACGAATTCAAACTTGGACGCAACCTGCGGAAAATCTTTGCTAATGCAATGGAGCATGGGATGCGTGCACGACGAGTGACAGAACTGTCCGTAGATTATTTGTGATATGGACATCCATCGTAAGCCCGGTAATCCGATACCGAACAGTTACAGCAGAAGGTGGAACAAAAACCTGCACAATTTACCAGTGATGATCAACAGCCGTCAGCTGGACGAATGCCATCAGAAGTTGCGAACAAAACAACGTTACTGGTGAATCGTACAGGTCCATTACTCCTCCAAGATAGTGCTCGTTCACATATCTGTTGGGGTACGAGGTTCTTCCTCTTCCTGCGCATTCTCCAGGCTTCCCCCAACCGATTTCCACACGTTTCGTCATTTGGTCAATTTCTTGTAGTTTCGAAATGTTATTACTGCTGTCACCGGTTTTTGGGAACTTTGTAATGCTGACTTCTATCACCATGGCATTTTTTCATTGTCAACACATTGAGAACAGCTGCTGAGGGCAGCTATTTTACTTAATAAAATGTATTCTTTTCTTTGTTTCTGGAGTATTTTTCTTTCTATCAAATTCGGCCAATCTTATGAAACAACCCAATAAATCGTCTTTTATAGGCTTAAAACCGAAATTATCTTCTCTAAAGGCTAAATAATCCAATTTATCTTTAGCTTAAATAGGTGTTAGTAAGTTGAAGTATGTATGGTTCATCTCTTACTAACTTAAAAGGGGGTGGGTTGAGTAAGTAAGGACAATTTGCTTGGATTTAAGAAGATTGGACCTATCCCCATGTCGACAACATGTAATGATACTTATAGAATGGATTCAGATGGCAGTACATGCTAAATGTGAGAAACTTGGCCACTCCGCTAGAAAAATGCACCATAGAAGAGAACTAACCACTGGAATTATAAGTTTGTTCTCGCTGACGTCTGTTTAATGTCAACAGTTACTAACAGTTCGACTACAAATAAAACTTGTATTTCTATACAGAAGCTTTGACTTTACTGTAATGACATATATTCTTTGGACCTTCTGGAATTGCCAAAGCAATCTAAAGCAAATAAGGTGATTGGCGACTGTGTAATAATATAACATAACTACTCGGTAAGATATTTTAATACAGATATATAAAATAAGTATTTTTTAAGATCAAAATCGCAAAAACACGTTTTCAAAGAAGGATCACTCGCGCCTTAACACGCACTCAAGAATGGTTTTCCACTTTATTTTTGCAAGTTAATGTTCATTGTTTTTTGCGCAGTGTTCCGAATCTTGACATCTTTTGTCACAAACACATGCATCCAATAATTAGCACTAGGAAAACTCTTTATTTGATTCCTTCCGATAATTTCTTGGGGGCTCGGCATCTAATTGTGTCGCCATCTGTCGGTTGAACCATTAATCTTGAGATTTTCTGGAAAGCCACGGATACGTTTCCTTTGAAAGAAGACGAAAGGAAAAAAAGGAAATTTTTTTTAATGAAATAATAATAATAAAAATCATTTCTCTGTTCTTTATTGGAAATTTCTTTTTTTTTTTTTTTTTTCCTCTTTGTAGGATTTCTTTCCAATCATCGAGCGCGTGTTTGGAGGGTGGGGGAGACCAAAACTGTTTTCCCATCATGCTTCTCTTCGTTTCTCCTCTCCTTGCAATTAAAATAATAATTTTGATAAAAATATAAAATGTCTGTTTATTTTCGTTTTTCGAATTTATTTCGGGTCAAATTGCCCTTACTAAACCAATTTTCTTTACGTAAAAAGTGTCAGTTTTTTTTCCTTCGTTTTCCTTCCATTAGATACGAAATTTATTGTAACGGACAAAACACTAAATTGGTTTTGTATATATTCCTTTATGAGGGTAATATTTTTTAAAAGTAACCTCAGAAACTGCAGATTAATAACATTTTTGAAATATAATGGCACTTTCTTTTTTGTGCACGAAATTAATTTTTTTTTAAATCATGGGGCTGTTCCTGTCGCTTACAAAGTAAAATGATGTCAAGCTTATTTAGTCACTATTTGCATGTTTTACTTAGCTTTGCTTTTTGTATACAAAAAATATTGTTATTAAATAATTTTAATAATAATTATTTTAATATTTTTTTCTATTTCTTGAAATATTCATGTTCTTTTTTTATTTTTTTTTATAATTGCGTTTATAAATTTTCAGTTATCCAACACTTCTACAAAATCTGATCAGTTCGCGGCAGCTCTCGGAACTAATTACGTATTTAAAAAAAAAATAGTGGCGTAGATTAGTATTTAGTTCAGCCGCCTTTCGCTTTGATGACGGCGCGCGTTTGCCGGGGTATTCAACAAGTTCGTGGACCTTCTATTCTACGTTTATATTTGGTCCAGCGGTCCAGTAATTTTTTTACCCAGATCCTGCAGTGATGCAGGGAGAATGGAACTTCTCCGTATGCCCCTCTTCAATACATCCCAAAGATTTTCTATAGGATTAAGATGAGGACCCTGTGGGGCCAATTGAGTATTGAAATGACTGATCATGAGACCAGAACTAGTCATTTACAATTCCAGCTCGGTAAATCTGGTGTTGTCGTCGTCCTGGAATATTCCAGTACCATCAGGAAAGAACTCATTCATGGATGGAATAAACTGGTCATCCAGTCTACTCGGATACTGACGTCATTTTACTGCTGCACTAGCTGTTGCCCGCGACTTGGTCTGCGTGGATGTTTAAAAAAGTTGCTAAGCATAGATACTAGCATATGTATAAGTACTTGAATATAACCTATGTAAAATAGAATACAATGCATATATTCTTTATTGACACAAGGGAACACATACAACGATAGCGCGTTTTAATTTTCTTGTAGCGCCATCTTGCTTGTTTTGTGAACTAAAATATACCTTGACCGCACGTCAACTTGTATTCAACTACCAGCTTAAAAGAGTTTAACCTAGAATTCGGTTTCTAGACGGCGTATCACGATAAATCATGCACCATTTTTTAAGTTACGCCTAAAACAATCCAACTGTGAAAACCGCGTTAATTTTCGTGTAGTAGTTTGTGCGTGATGAGGTAACAAACAAACATATCGATAGACGGACAAAAACTCTAAAAATGATTGGTTTGGCTTCTCTTATTGTTAGTAAGATCCGTCGCATAAGATTTTCTTAAAAATTTTCTATGTACAGACACCGGGTCGGCTACAGTTTTATTATAGGTATAGATAACGCCGCAGAACCCAGGCCGGACCAACAGAAGCAACCCCAGGTTATCACACTGGGTACCAACCGTGAGGGTCCATCGCTTCGTAATAAGGTAAACCTGGAGTCATCAGACCTGCTCCACACTTCAATTTTTGTGCTCCCAGGCGAACAGTAATTGTTTTCTCCTATTAGTCTCACTGACAAACGGTTTCTTGCTTAGTCCCATTCCTTTAAGTTTCCGTTGATGCACTGGCATGTGGATATGATTTTGGGGACTCACTTTTTAAACAACTTCCCTTCAGTTCTAATGTGGAATCTCTTCGGTTTGCCTTCACCATGTCTTAATAATCTCCGGTCACGATTATTCAGAATTTTTTTTTTTCCATGGTTGATAGTCTCTTTCAGATCCTTCAAGTTTTAATATGTTGAACAGTTCTTACTCCAGTTCCAACATCTCTTTGCTTGTTTTCTTTTCTTGGAATATACCAACAATTTGTCCCTTCTGAAATCCACAATCATCTTTCTTCCAAACAAACGAAGTGGTAAACTAATGTAGGACAAGTTAAATGATTTCAGTAGTATTTGCATATCGTATATTCTAAGGCAATTTATTTTTTGCTAGGCAGTGTACCTTCAAAGTTTAGTCACCTCACAATGCAAAATTCAGGCGATAGTCTAATTCTTACCATATAAACGATCGGTAATTGTGGACAAATGAAAGGATATTCTTGTCAGTAGTCCCGTTACTGGCGACACATTTCTCTCATTGAGTCATAAAGTCGCCGGATACCAGTATTGTGAAATTCCGTCGGCTATGAGTGAGCCAATCTTTACTTCGCCGCCCGGCCCAAAGCGCCACCACCTTAAGCGTTTTCTCATTGGGCCAAAATAGGTGAAAATCTTATGGGGAGAGTTCAAGACCTCTCACTTGAAGCATGCCAAACTGTCCATAGCTTTCTTCGCGATATGTTTTCGTAGATCAAGATGACCCCGTGAGATAGTACACCCGGCAGTTTATTCTTCATCCTCAGTGTGTCCATAGATGTTGTGTAACTTTTGAAATTAATGCTATGGCTGTTGTGGGCGAATTCTTCTTCTAAACGAAATCGTGCAAACCATGGACTAACTTTTGACTCCACAAAAACAGGGCTCTTCTAGTTGTTGTTGCCTGGACGTTTTCATCTTGCACACTTCGAGCCAATTGAGGATTTCATTTAGAATGACCCTGCGCTTCTTCTAGGCAGATGCTTTAACACAGGAGATGTATAACTTTATCTTACAGGAGATATAACTTTATCTTACAGGGACTTTCAAAATATTCCTTTAGAAAGAAAATTAAACGTAAAACTGTATTATGCCGCATGATTTACGGTATTGTCTAACTAAAGTTCGGTCCTTTATATGCCTCATGTATATCAAGTGGTATCAGGAATAGGAAAGAAGACTCCATCTTCCAGTCCCTCTTAATCAGATTAATTATGGCTTTCAACCCTTCATTTTTGATTTCCTAATAACGTTTTCAAGGATTATATTTATGGAAGAATGCCCACGATGTGGATACAGCACTTTTTCGTTTCGTACGAAAGGCCCCAAGTGTCCCTTGATTAATTAACAAATGACCAACTTGTGGCCATGAGGATGATGGGAGGAGATTAATTAAAACATCCAGGAGTAGTACATTTTGCTCCCACTTGTCGCCCCCTCGTCTTCATTGTCGTTTTCGTTCCCATTTTTCATTTTTAAAGAGCTCACTTTGAAGAGGCGGAGCGGCCTGATCGAATCCCGATGGGAAATACATCCGAACATGACAAACGCATTGGACTGGTTCTTCCCTTCCTCCCCCGTCAACGTTGGTGATTCAATAACCCTTCCCTCTCTGCCTCTCCCCTTGAGTTTGAATTGAATGTCAGAGTTGTATTTTTTTTTCTTCCTTTAGTGGTTAATTTTGCAGTGCCATCACGAGGAGAGAGAGACGTTTGGCAGCTGGTGGTGGAAGGGGGGTAACGGACTGTAGCTTTTGTTTGGGCAAATCCTAATTAAGGCGGGGCTAATTCGTTTAATACTTTCCACCCACTCTACAAATAGTCGTGACAGGTAAACATAAAGCAGTTGGCATTTGAGTGTGTCCGACCCCCGCTGCGCTTTTAGTTTTTTTTTTCTTTATCCCTGGGGTCGTGGGCGGAGACATCCCACTCTACTCCACCCACAAGATATGGACGTCCCTAGCTCATATAAATGCAGCATGTCTCTTACACCTACATCTCTTATGAGAACAGTTGTTTAAACGAGGCCTAATTACATGCGGAGGTTGTCATAATGATGCGTGGTTATGGTTAGTTCTGATAGATGGACCAAACCTTTGTCGTTTGTGCTGGACTTGGAGGCTCGCCAGGAATGGTAGTAAAACCGATTTAATTGCAGCAGTAGTAATTATCATTTCACTGTTTAATTTAAACCGTGAGATCTATACAATAAACTGAGGAAAGGGTCAACGACTAGACTCTTGGGGAAAGACTCATTTGGATCTAAGACATTCAGATGTATATGGTTAGATCAGGGTCTTAAAGCATCATTTGATTAAAAAAAACTTGACATTTTCTATAAGAATAAATACAAATAAAAATAATCTCGGGGACCCTCTTAAAAATTTTTTTCGCGACCCCCAGATGTAAACCAAGCATCTACTATATAGTATGCTACCCTTTTCCTTACTGACATCTTGCAAATACTCTTCGCCAATAGCTGATACCAGAGTTCTGGTATGCTCACTCTACTTTCAAAGTCCAAACCCTTTGGTGACGTATTTCTGGATGCATCCTTGCGATCTACATTCTAATCCATCCCAGAGATGTCCTATTAGTGAGACCATGACTTTGAGGTGGTCATTTCAGTATTTTTATGTTCATGTCTTCAAAACGAGTGTAACAGCTCCGACTTTCTAGCTGACAGACAAAGGGGCATTCATCGAACTAAGCCACATGAACAATCATTGTTCAGAATATCCAGATAGTTTGCGCGTTGATGGGTTCGTCAACCATAACTAGTGGATCAAGATCAAGCTATGGGAATATGACCAACGAGCTTCACATTGTTGGAGATCCTCTTGGTTGGTCGGTTTTCATTACTTTTATGTCTTCAAATCAGATGTAACATCTCGGTCTTCCTGACAAAATACGTCATCTTGTTGATAAACAAAAGGCCTTTCACCAAATTACTACAGTGCAGGGTATAATTGTCAGATGTCAGATAGCGTTCGTTGTTGATGGTTCATCCCATTAACCAGTGGAACAAGGCCAAACCTTGACGGACATGTATCTCCAAACTTCACGGTTGCTGTTGGAGATCCTCTGGTAGTTGCGCGGTTCTAGTGTGCTGTTTTTGGTGGACCAGTCAAAACATTCTTGGAATTGTAGTATAGCAATTGAATGGTAGCCATTTGGCAATGCTTACTTAATCACTTTCAAATAGGATTTTTGAGTAGTGTACTTGTTCCATCGATCCTGCTATTTTGGGATCTTCCGCAGTTCGTTTTAGCAGTTACCACAAGTGCGTCACACAACTTCTGCAAAATTTTCACGTAGAAATTTCCAAATATAATCTGTCCAGATGAATCGACAGCGATACTGTCCAGAATGAAACTCGCATCTAACTGGATCAGGACAGAACTTGCCGTACATGCCGATTCTTGCCCAGACTTGTTGTAGCTGCAAACAGACATGGTAAGCTTCCCAACGCAACTTTCTTATCTCTTTCTCCGTCTGCAGGGGAATTCGGGAATTTTATGACTGGCCTTTGTGATTTCCATGATGTCCAAATGTCTTTAGATCTTCATGGTTTTTTGGCAACCTTAACCAGCAGAACAAAACCAGATTCTGAGAGACAAGAGCCGACCTTAAGCCACACTTTAGATAGGTTGTTGATGGAGTGGTATATTTCGGTGAATGACCCTTTGTCTATCAGCAGGATGATGCTCCTTATTAGAAAGACCGAGATGATTCATGGTTTGAAGACATGAACATAAAAGTACTGAAAAGTGCAAACCAGAATCGCAGCATCTACGGTAGGATCTCCAACAACCGTGAAGTTCGGCGCTAATAGCATGATGGTTTGGTCTTGGGCCATTGGTAATGGTTGACGGAACCATCAGCACCCACTATCACGAAAGAACGGTAAATCCTCTGGTTAGGTCCTTCATAACATGAAACGAAATTACACTTTCCAGCATTTTCAACTAGCAAAGTAGAGTCAGACATGTTCAATTGTTACGAACTTTCCTTGTTTGTGTGGGCGTTTTAATTAAGTGCTGGGCACGTGGTAAACTGGCTTCAGTGTAGATTAAGTCGAAACTGGCTTTAGTTGTCACCCACTTGCCATCCAGAAAATTTGTAACATGTCTGAAGTATATGCGCTAAGGTCAAATTAACCTTGTATAAAGTGGATGTTTTTTGGAAACGCCAATGAAGTTTGTTCTTTTTATTATGGTGAGAGTATTTAGAAACTGAAAACCCCTTGATCCAAGTCCCGATGGTTGGCGCTTATTGGTTTCCCGCTCGTCACTTAAAACTGGCTACTTAAAAGGATTTCTCCCGTCCATGTGTCGGTTCTGTTCATGGAAGTGATCACGAAGGCAAAGACCTTTGACGATGGGGAAATGAAATTCGTAGCTTTTGGGGGTGTCTTCGTCCCTAATGAATTGAAAGGCGAAGAGTAACGGTTTGAACCCTGGGGATCAAAGGGACAGGCGCGCGGTGTTTTACTTTTAAGTGATTTTGCCTTTAAAGTTAACAGGACACGTTGACGTGGAGCTGACACGTGGGGAAGGGGTTAAATATTCGCGAAGGACGTTTTCTTTAAATTTTAGGGATGGGAAACTTTATGATGAAGTTGTTTATTTGGAAGGACGTTTATTTTTAGCGTGGCATACCTGTTTTATCGAGTAAAAATTTCTCTGTCTTGTTCCTGACAAATCCATTCGATTCCTTTTATTGGATTTGCTGTCTTCCTCCCTCTGTCAGTTTGTTTAAAGAGGAAATGGGTGTCACGAAAATAAAGTCCAATTTATTTGATTTCTTTCTTAGACTAAGTTTTAACTTATACATGCAATCTCTCGTGAGCAAGATGTTATACACACATTGGTCAATGAATTAGAAACGTGTGTTTAATATTTTATTGGACCCCCTTTGGCCCGGATTGCAGCATTTATGCCAGTTGGCATGGAGCCAATAAGTAAGTTGAAGCACTTGAAAGTCAATGGAAGATCAGACATTCCCTTAATTCTTTTAACAGATTTGTTAGGAAAGGTTAGATTAATTTAGGTTAACATTGTCGCATGCAAGATAAAAATGCAGCATTGCTTCAGATAGTCCGCAACCGATCTTCTATGAATATCAGAGGACCAGTTCCATATCAGCATTAGAAGCTCCATACTATGATACTTCATCAGAATCTTGAGTTCTCTCGATAAGACATGCTGGACATTTCTTCATGAGGTTCAATAGCTTCTGGCTACTATAGGTTTTTCTTATAGGTATACGGCTGCCGATTTGGATAATCTTCAATTATTTTGGCGCCTGGTTCTGACAGATGGCAGTCGGGAAAAGCCTTGGTTAAAACCATTTCAGTTGCTACGTAGTGGATGCCCTAATTACAGTTAAAAAAAGGAAAATTTTTCTGCGACCTGAATTCGAACCAGGGACCACGAGTTTTGTTGTTGCTGCTCTAGCCAACTGAACTATCGCAATGCTATTGCAATGTGCTCTTATGGACTTTCATGAAGCCATAAGACCGCCCAGTTGGCAGAGCAAGGCGGGAGTCCTCCTTACACCATCATGGAATTCAACCTTTTTAACAGACAGGGCCACTTTCAACATTAAGAAGAAACTCGCGGGTCACATTATTCCTTCACGTGACATTAACCGTGTTGTTGAGTTATTGCACCCTCACCTTTATTACAGCTGCTAAGATATCACTCGTTGAAACGCTTATCATTCAGTGATCATTCGGGCCAATGCCAACCTGGTTGAACGCTATCTCTTGTGACACTATGTAAGTCCAAAAGAGCACATTGAAACAGCATTGAGGTAGAGCAGCGACAGCGAAGGTTCCTGGTTCAAGTCGAGGTCCCCCTCTTTTGAAATGTGTGAAGAACTTTCTTCAGCGTCTTTTCTTCTCTTTGAGTGGATGCCTTGTTAAAAGCGAATGCGGTCTCGCTCATGATTGATTGTCTTTGAGCCACAGTTGCCCCTTTTAGACAAATTAACGGTATTCCCCAGGACATCGAGAGCACCAAAACAATCAATGAGTCACTTTTTGAAATCAGTTAGGTCCTTTTTCCCTATGCTGAGCTACTTTTCTGATTAGACACGCTTAACTCCTCCTTAAATAAGTACATGTTTCGATCACGCATATTTCTAAGTAATTGGCCAGTGTATGAGGATTTTTGAATCGTCAGTCTACTTCAAGGCAGAGATTATATTTAAGCGTCCTCTATTTGCATTAGATAGAGGCAAGAGCTTTTGTAGTCGTTGGTCAATCATCATGGCTCATTCATGACCTCCCATTCTCTCATAGCTCACTCCTCTTTAAAGTCGCATCGAAATCCACATTCCCGCAGCATTTTCTTTGATCGAAGTAACCTGAAATGTTCATCTTTATTTCCAACTACAGACACACGCACATATGTGTTTTGCGGGAGCCTGACTTCTATTTTGGGGAGCCTGGCTGCCTTTTCCTTCCTTCCTCCAATTAGAAGTATGATTGGACCATCAACCATGAAAATTGCATGGGGCTATCCGGTGAACGTGAGAAGGCGGGCTTCCTCGTGATTGCTGCGAATTCCAAGCATCTTGCGAGGAGGAAGCATTGAATTTCAGAAATTTTCCCTCTCCCCCCCCCCCCCCTACCCTTCCTAAGATGGCGGAGAGGCCTGGCTCGCCTTCGACCGCTGCTGAATATTTGATCGGCGTCGGGGGTCGCTTTGCCCTGGCGGTTGCGCGCGCTTCTCATTCCTCCATTCACTCCATTTCCTCTTTTCATTCTGGCGCTTCGAACCCGTGGCTCCATACAGAGATGAAAATGGAAGAAGGCCCGCTAGTTCTCTGAGTTTATCCCTTTCTATCCTCTCCAGATACGTTTTCTTAAATCCAACTTCAAACATCCCCCTCCCCTCAATCTCCCCTTTTTCGCAGCAGTTTGATGATATCTCCATTTTTTGCCAGTACTAACCAAAGGTGGGGCTTAACACGCAATAAAACATTGGTAAGACAAATATATGTGGATAAATATCCATTATATTATCCATGTTAGGTCTTAAATGTTCATGTATAAGATCAAGAGGTACATTTGTTCGGAAAGGGATAGTCATGAGATGAGCATATAGGCGAGTTTTATACTAATAACGAGTTGGTCCATGTTAAGCGCTGAATCGGCCGTAATTCATCTACGCACGTTTCTATAACGTGCTGGGATCGTTCTGCTGGTGTATATGTAATATGTGATACAGGCATAACAGCAGCTCTTGGTTGGTTCACATTGGATAGCGACGTTTGCAAGCTTCGAATGGATCTTTCCCCTTCATAGCACAAAAGCTCGGATCAGATGGCTGAGATGCCAAATTAAGGACGTGGAAGTAGGAGAACTTTTCTAACCTGTTCATAGAACCAGGACGAAAATAGCCATCTGCGTTGTTGAACACTGTAGTCGTCAGTGCCGTAGCTTAGTAATAGTTGTTGAACACTGTTCATCTAGTGTCCCTTTACTATATTCTGTACAGCCCCAGTGTCCCCATTATGCAAGAGCCCTGGGCCGGGGCCCGGATAGCCCCCCTCCCTCGCTATGGGTCTGGTAGTCATAAGCTAGTCTCCAACAATGAGGGCATCATTGTAGCCAGGTCCGACCCAAAACGATGCGGCTGCACAAGGCCCAACTCTTTTGAAGGTCCCGCACCTCGAGCTTTCACGATACAAATATTTTTGAAAAAAAAGCCTCGCACGAGCTTCTTGATTTTGACTCAAGTTTTGACATGGTAACTTATAATTGACAGACGTCCACTCGATACTTAAATTCCTCATATAATTTGCTGAAGCATATCTGATATCACTTCCTTTATGACGGCTGTGAACACGATCCTTCCAGATTTTTGAGTCAGGTCTAGAGAACGAGGTGGCCACGATTCGACATGAGCTCACTACGCCTTTCAGAAGCGCCCGGGAGACCTCTATCGGCAGTGAAGCAAAACTTGACGATCCCCTCTTTCTAATGGAATGCAGTTCGTTTACCTACGATCAACGGTGATGTAGCTATAGCATTTTAAAATCGGATGAATACTTTTGATACACACTGTAGTTTTGAAAGTAGGTCCCGCACGCACACCAGGCTCTCCTTTTTCATGATTGTGGCATCAAGAGGTGTATCTAGTTTTATGGCATTATTCCATTTCCTCCCACTAGTAGGATTGTCACTTATCAAGGCAGGTCATTATACACTTTTGCGATACTAGCGCCAGCTGTTGGGTGCTTATTAAATTGCACGTCGTAACCCGAGGGCCTTCGAGATTAACCGTTAAGGCCTCGGGTTACCACGTGGAATTCAATAAGGGTCCAGTATTGCAAAAGTTTATGGACCATTTTAACTTAGAATAGGTAGTATATATAATAATATGGTAACTCGCCATATAAATAAATATGAACAGTGGACAGTAGTTTATTTTCTTCAGCTTTACCCTATTAAGTAAAAATCCTTTTATCATCGTTAAAGCTAAGTGGACAAATGAAGTTTATACAAAAGAATTCTTAAACTCTTGTCCTTTGAAGTGGAGAGTTTACAGTAATCTCCCTCTCACTCAATTTCCTGAACGACTCGTGAAAGTCGTGTAATGAGCGGCAAAGCTTTACTTTTGAGTCTCGTAGCATTGCTTTGATTATGAATTTAAGGGTTTTTTTCCCCTTTTTTATGTTTGGGCTCGTGATGCTAGTCATGCTTCAAAGTTAAGGGGACTTTTTCCTCTTCCCCCCTACCCTTCGAGTTCAAGTGCACATTTTAGAGAACGATCGATCATTTTCAGGGGGAAGAAAGCACTCGTGTTCAGTTAGGTAAACATGGCGGTGATTCGAGGCAGGGAATTTCTCTTACAAAATGGGAAACTGCTCTTAAAAAAAAAGTGTTTTGGAAAAAAAATTGAATTTTAAACTTCCAAGGGTTTTTAGTTTATTATATTAAGTTGGTGGAAAGGTAATGTCGGTTTGGCACATGCAGTTTAAATTCAGTCTAAAAAATTTGAATATGCAAACTTGTAGATGCTGACGTCAATGGTGATATATTGAAAATTCTATTGATTAATTTTTGCACTATTGTTGATCGAAACTGCCATAACAAGTGACCGAATTCGGGTATTTTTGTTAAAGAAGTTCAATCTCATCAAATGTGAAGCTGAGGCAATAAGAAATGTTAACAAAGCATGTGACAAGAACATGTTGACATGACCTTTTAAAATCATTAGTGGAGTCAAATCCCCGGCTAACGTCACGAGAACTTGCCTCCAGACTTGGAATTGATCATACAATTGTTTGTGAACATTTAAAGCATTTTGGTAAAGTGCGCAAGCTGGAAAAATTGGTACCCAAGAGTTGAACGAAGGTTTGTCCATTTGTTCCTCACTCGTTTTGCGAAATAAAACTGACCCTTTCCTACATCGAATTGTGACGTGCAACGAGAAGTGGGTCCTGTACATAAAGGCCAAACCTGACCTCCATCCTAAGAACGTTATGCTAACAGTTTGATAGTCAATGACCGGATCGATCCACGACAAATTTCTTAAATCTGGCCTAACCAGCTCAAATGTGCTGCCAGCAACTCGATGCTTTTTACCAGACACTGAGCAAAAATAGCATTCATTTATAAATACGAAAGTGCCTGTTCTCATTCGTGACAACTCTCACCATCATGCATCAAAATTAACTAAATTTCGCCTACGGTCGATTCTTCTTGATATGGACGTGACAAAATGGCTTGTGGAATTTGAGATCATGCTTGATGAATTGCACTCTTCAGTTGTATGAGATTTGATGCTTGTGGACCCAGCTGTCTGATGGCTTTTTCAGCTTTAATCCGCAAATGCTCATTGGATTGACAACTAGAGATTGTGGGGTCACGTAAGCAAAGTAATGTTCGTGAAACCAATCCTATAAAATACGAATTGCAGTATGGCAGGACGCATTTATCTTCTTGAAAGCGGCCAAGCAATTGGGATAAACTATCAAAGGATGAACTTGGTCAGCAACGCTATTTACCTATGTTGAGCGATTCAGAGATAATTTGAGCGGATCCTTGATTAAGATGTGCTGTTTTGTTGTCCTTCTGTTGTCTTATACAATTCAGGATACTCTTAATTCCCCCCGAGCATTCGCTAGTCGATAACGACCACGAGTTGCACATTGAGACCTAGTTTTTTGGCTGAGAGTCTTCTTTAAACTCTTTACCAACAACTGCTCTTGAACGGTTTTGCTGATATTCGCTCTATGGCTCCGATCCCCCACGTTCAAAGTCTAACAAATTGCTTTGTTGTTTACTCATATAGTCTTCACAAACAACTCACTTCCACTATTGTCGTAAGCACTAAGCTGTCCTATTTTACATAAGAACATTCACATATGTGGGAAACGAATGAAAAATGTCATATGCTCAATGTGTTTCTCCTGCAGTTTATAATGGCTCTGTATCGATACTTCCAGGAAAAGAGGCTTCATGGGAGCATACTCATATCAAGTTTGTCCCATTCCTACTTTGCAGCTTTTCATAAACCGTTCAGAGTTCTAAAACGACGACTCCCCAGCACCCTTTTAAGGGAACCAAACACGCAAAAATCCATAGGTGCAGCATCTGGCGAATTCACCGGCTCGTCCTCGAATGGAATTGCTGTAATTCCGGTTTCTGTCGTCAACAGGGTCCATTTGGAGGTATGGCTTGAAGCCTGATCCTGATAGAAGAAAACATGTTTAGCCTGATCTCCGTAAAGTCTCGGAGCATCCACTCGAAATATGGGACCGAGGACATTCTCTTGACAATATGCGGAATTGATCTTCGTCTTAGAGGACACTTTCCGGATGGTTAGCTTGCCCTGTAACAAAATCTCGGCACCACTATGAAACGTTTCGGAAAACTTTCTCTTACCTGAACCTGCCTGTTCCATCGCGTTTTCTGTAACATATAGCCCGTTTTTTGTTACAGTCGGATAAATAGAGCCATGCTTCAACAACAGTGACGGTTTTTTTTCCACTTAAATCCCGCCGGGTACTTTTTGTAAAGCATTCTGCAAGACCCCTTCCTCTGGGCTGACGTGACAATATGAACTCGGGGATTTGTGAGCCTTTCTTAAGTTCAAATCCCTGTTGATTATTATATTAACGGTTGCCAAGATATGCCTAATTTCATTGCAGTTGCTTTCTGTGTGGGAGGATTCTCCTTATTGACCATTCTATCTACCTTTTGAAGTAGAGGCTTACATCGAACTTTCTTGGGTTAGTTCTTTGGAGCCTCCTGCCGCCCCGCCTTTCGTGCCTCCTGGCTCTGGTGACCTGTATTCAAGTAAATGCCACACTAGTAACATCATCTATTCTTCGTATGTTCCATCAGAATCAAACATTAAGAAAAGCAGTCATAACAGCCATCCACTGTTATTCCAATGACTCATCTAATGATGGAATATACCGGTTCTGACTTTCTGATGACTTTGGTGAAAATTAAAGGATTCATTAATTTTTTATGCCTGCAACTTTTTTTTCACTTAAACGTGAAGAGTTTTAATATTTGAATTTAATGTTAAAACCCCTTCTAAAAAGGTTTCGTTTGTTTTTAATGAATGACGTACTTGTTTTCGTTTTTTATTTATGGTAACTCCTCCTTGCTTGTTATTTAATTTTTAGATGGAGAAGTTAACGCGTTTCTTTAACAGGACTATAACGATCATTATGAAACCATTACAAGGAAATTGGACGAGCAGAAGAACATCTTTTACTTTGCTTAAAGAGGCCCCTACTTTCTCATTTTTGTGCGAATTTTCTTTTCCCTCTGATAAGACTGGAAGCAGTTGGAAGGGATTTGATTCGTCATAAAACGTTACTGCTTAAAAGCATTCTGGCGCGTATTAAAAGCGCCCGCCGTTAAATGCGATTTTTATGATTATTATCATCGCTTTTTTCCGTTTTTTCCCTCCTTTTCCTCCTTTTAATTCTGCCTCATAGTAAATGCTGTGCTCGACGCTATGTGGAAATGGAGAAAGAAAACGAATTGGAATCCGAGGTTTGCAAATGAAAATTTTATCGCTCTGGACTGCGTAATTTATACGGAACCGTAACTTGGTCGCCTTTTCTCTGAGGCTAAACAGCAGAGGAGGGGGGAGTTAGGAAAGGGGGGGGGGCGGCAGCCAAGACCGTCTATAAACTATTGGACGACGCGTGTAAATTATCGCTGGTCTCCTCCCTTTCGGCTGCAGCGCCCTCTAATACGTCGTCGTTCAGCCCTTTTTGATCAACGGTCCCTCAGGCAATGACTCACCCGACAGGTTTTCATTACCTTAAAGGCCGTCTATTTTCTATTGGTTTCTCACGATTTTTTTTCCTCCACAGGAAGTTCTTCACCTTCTCCCTTCAGTTGTTACGAAACTGAAAGTAACTTTTTTTTTCTCTCCAGAAGGTTGACTTCTCAGTACTGCCCAGAACATAAATCTTTCTAACTTATTGGTGTTCCGAGTAAATTTAAATTAAATTCGATTTTCCTCAGTTGTCGACAGTATATCCATCTCTTTAAAACTCGAGGAACCTTAAATTTCTTTTTTAGAATTTCTGACGCAACAAGCAATCAGCGCCATCTTTTGACACCATTTTCAAATATTTTTCCATTGGGGAGGCCGTGGCTTGGTGGGATTTCACTGAACATGCCAGGGATGGGGCTAAACTGGTACATGCCAGTTCTGTAAAGTTAAGCAACATCAGCCACGTCTAGTCACTGAATGGGTGACCATTATAGTGACATACGATCTTTATCCCCCCCCCCTCACCGTGCTTCAGAGGCCACGTAAAGTAGTCGGTCCCGGCTGCTGCTATCATCTTATAGCAACCGTTATTAGGTTTCGATAAACCCTGCACCTGGTTCTTGGGGCCGTTGTGCAGTATCAGCCCCAGTGTACTTGATATCATAAGTCACCTCACACAAGAGCGATTCAACTTGGCTTAAATTCAGCTTAATACAGTGTACCAGAGTATTTGAATGATTATTTGAAACCAGGCAGCTCTAAAAGTGTGTTTCGTATAAAAACAACGTGTTCATTGTACTAATAAAAACGCCCACGGATTAAGGACGCGACTTCTGGATAGGCTGTCACTTCAATAACCTGGTGCCCAAATCAACATTAGACGATATTATCCGAAATTTACACGATTTATGAAGACAGATGCAGAAATACTCCCATAAGCTACTGTGAACGCGAAATTATCGCTAGCATGTGGTGATGTGAACTGATGAGGCAGTATACTACACCTTTTTCTAGTCAGAAGCTGGTAAGGCAGGAGAACAAGTTCTGGCTGTTCCGAGTGTTTTGTACAAGAAAATGAATTTGGGCGGTGGAAGTGTGTGGTTTCTTCTGGTTTTGTCTTGGTCCACTTGTTGTGTTGATGGCACCACAAACGCCCAACGTTATCTGAACAGTCTGGTAAATTATACGCTTCGTACACTGTGGTAATAGTTTGGTGAATAGCCATTCTTTATTAGCAGAAAGCCCGAGAAATGCACATTGCGAGAAAGCCCGAACTATAACTGGCCAACCAAGAGCCCGAACCCGCCCTGTAGTACATCAAATGCCAGTACGCGAAATGCACACAAAGAAACGTTCAGCAACTGATCGAGGCTTTAGAAGAGAAACTGGAAGAACGCACGACCACCCTCCTCCATTGTGGAGAATATGTCATACTGTCTGCATGTTGTCATTACCACAATTTCTTAAACGTATTTTACAGGGGTCCTGTTTCAAATGATCATTCTGCTATCCTATGGGCCAAACCTGAAAAAGAGCACTTCTAGGAATGCCTAGGCAGATATGAAAATGTCTTCTGATTTAAGCATAACACTTTCAAGCCAAAGTGTTAGGCCTCCATAACACTTTCAAGCAAATCATGGTCACTATGCTTATTTACAATTGTTTGCATTGTTCGCCATTGCAAAAAAACCTTTATCTAGCAGTGTACACTGGCTCGATTGTAGCAGTGGACACTCGCACGACTGTAGCAGAAATCACTGGCTCGATTGCAACTGCTGTGGCAAATACATTAGGTCAGTTCCAACTTTCCACGGGCAAATCTAGAAATGTTCGATTTTGACATATGACCCTAACATATGCATTCGCCAGCCGATTTATTAAGAACTCCACTCAGGTGTTCCGCAGGGATACTAGTCTAATGACTGCGTTGGTCAGTCGATCTTCTGGCTTTATGGCATGGAGAATTGTCTTATTGGAACAGTGGCCATTAAGGGGCACATTTGGTGAACGATGATGGATTCTGATTAAGGAATTCAGCCTTCACCAAGGGAATTCTCCAAATTATCATATCATTACCATATGTCTATCCCGAGACTCATCCCACTAGGCAATCCTTCTCCAGTCGTCCATGTCAAGATTGAAATCGCCACACTGAAATTGCTCTTTTTCTATTCTGTTCCTATGCCATTTGGGAGTGTCTAATGCCCTCCACAGATCCAGCGTATTTTTTTTTTGTTTTTTATGCTGTTAGCTGATGAATGGTGGCACTTGGGTTGTATTTGGGTTATCTACGGCTCGTGGACATTCGCAGGTGGGCTTTCGGGGAGCCCGACAATTCGATGAACGACAATTTGGTGGAGACGACAATCAGGTGAACGACAATTCGAAGGGCTACTTATTGTTGTTCATCGAATGTCGCTTCCACCAAATTGTCTCTTCCACAATATTGTCGTAAATCCGTGCTTTTTAGTGGTACGTTTTGTTAATTTGTTCCCCCTTGATCATGCCATTAGGCGAATACTTCACTGCTCTTCAGGCATCCACTTTCAAAGTCTGTTAGAGGTGAAATGCAATAATGCACATCACAATTGGGGATCACTGTTTTTCTTGGCAGGGTCTAAATTTCGCAATCATACTTGATCAACATCTACCTGGTACCTAATATGAAAACATCATTGTTGGTCAAGATGCATCCCTCCCTACATGGTCACTGTGTCCCTGCAAGATGATGGAGTCTTTCAGCAAGATAATTCACCATGTCATAAAGTCCGAATTTGTCAGCGAGTAGTTCCAAGCGCTTACAGTAAACTTTAAAATAATCGATTGGTCAGCACAGTCACTCGATCTCAGACCAATCGAGCATCTTTGGAGGCCGACTGGAACGGGTTGTTCGGCCAACTGGAACGGGTTGTTCTTGATATTACCATGCAATTCTAGACAACGTTTCAAGCACTTTAAGGAGTTTAATGCCCTGAAGAATCCAGGCAATTCTTTAGTACTGCGTTTGATAGCATCTGGATATGCAAACAAGGGTACGAGGGTACGTTAGAGGGTGGGAGCTCCTAAATATTAAGAAACTTTACTTAATGTCTCATTGAGCTACTGCAGTCGTTAAAGAATTTTCTGCACAACTCTTTGGTCCCTCGAAGGAGTTCTCTTCTACCCAAAATCTCTTTAGTCGTTTGTCATCCACTGTCATGTTATTAACAATTCCCCTAACACCCCCTCTTCATCTTTCTTTTTTATTCCTTTTCACTTAACAGTTTTTTGGATTCTCTGTTAACCACCCCCACTTCCTCGTCATCATTAAAACTTAGTTTTTCACTTTCTTCTATCTTAAGACTCATTTTTCAACTGATCTCTTCTTTTCGTTCATCGTTTTATTACTACTTTTCTGATCGCTCGCGCTATTTCTTTTCTTTTTTTTATGGAATTCTCTTCCACCAGTTGATGGGAGTTTTGAGTCCAGGGTATCACGCGACGGCAGCCGGGAAGGGCTTCTCGCCTCCTTTTTCTTTTTCTTCGAATTTTTTTTCTCTTTCCTCCTCCGAATTCCATTGAATTTCTTTCTCGCCTGGTTTCCTACTCCTCCTCCTTCGAGTAACGCCTCCCTGGCGAACGGGGCCCACCAATCATCATTAGCACCTGTCGGAAACGCCCCCTTGTGGTGGACCAGCTCTCGCCTCCCACGAGTCGTCCGCAAACCCTTACTGTCTGCCATCTCCTGATTACGGCTAAGATTTATCACTCTCCATAAAAGGAATGCATTTATCCATAATCTCAAACGCATAAATCTTCGGACCCGCGCGAGGCTCAGGACAGCCAAGTGTCCAGTCGTCTTCAACTCGATGTCCGGAAACTCACTTTGCGACGTTGTCCTTCCACCTCCCCCCGCTCTTTCCTCCTCTTGCTGGAAGCCTAGAAACTCTATGGGCGTGGAAATGGTCGGCTGTCAACTTTTCTTTGTTCTCGCTCTGTCGCGATTTCTCCTAAACGTCAGCCAGCGCGCAGAAATATGTCTTCTCTCTTTTATTGTCTCCGTTTTATAGCTCAAGGATTAATTTTCATTGTCTTTCTATTATGTACTCTTCGTTCTTCCTCGCAGGGTTGTTGCGTTTAAAGTTGGGTTTATTGGTTTAATTTCTGTTTAAGTTTGCTTGAGCGTCATACTGGGGCTTTTAGGATTCATTTTCATAAGTGAGTTGTTGTTGTTATTGTCGTTGTTGTTGCTGGTCGCTTTTTCGATATCAATCGTCAACTGTTTGATGGCTGGAGATTCTGCTTCCACTCAGCTTTTAAGGAAATTGGGAAAAGGGAATGAAGTTATTTTGCGAAGGTTATTATCTCTCGTCTAGCAATAAGAATTGGTTATTGTATTGAATAAATGGTTTCGCGGTTGCCGTTTTCTGCCATTTAAGGAGCATCTCATAAATACAATTTCAATGCAAAACATACAGGGTCACTGTAAAAGAAATGGGGATGGTTTCATGCCTAGTTACAGTTTTTGTGCACCCTTTGTCACACGTCAGATATTAATAGGATCTTCCGAAATCCATTAGAGCCTGTTCCTGTCACCAGTTGGAACAGCTGTTATGATGGTTTGTTTCTTATTATAAGAAAGAAAACTTTCTAACAAAAAAACTTCCCCACATAAAAACTTCCACAGGCTGTTAGATCCAGAATTCTCTGATGGCAAAATAGTGAGTGTTATGTCCAGAGCGGCCATCCAATGTTGCGAACACAATGTGTGTCTAAAAGTTTTGTATCTAAACGGCAACGTGGGTTAAAACTCATTCATAGAGTCATGTCAACAGAACCGCCCTTAGCATTCGCGGGGCCCAGGGCAATGCTAAAATAAGGGGCCCTCAAAGTAAATAAGGGACCCTCAAAGGGCCGCTTTTCGATAGTGTGAACTGTGTCAGGACGGACAGGTTCTTGATCATGTTTTTGATTAACTTCATCTTCAAAACCATTAGGTTGTCTAAATTCAAATTTTCATTTGAATCCGTATCCTCATTTTCGTTAATAAATTGAGGAAGCTGTTCTGAACTGGTGCTAGGAATCGCTAAGCACTGATTTTCAATTTCTGTAGAATCAGTTTTTAAACTTTTTGGGGAACCCATCGTGGGGCCCTTTTAAGCGCGGGGCCCGGGACAGGGGCCCCGCTTGCCCGACCCTAAGAGCGGTTCTGATGTCAAGAAGCACCAGCTAGTATCGAACACAGTAAATCGCAAATTTGCATGCTCAACATTGCCATTTGGCCACACAATGTTATTGGGATGCTTAATAGTCTAATTCCCATTGGCAATACCTTTTAGAAGTGATGAGGTTGATGGAACTTCCCGACGAACTATAAAGTGGTCAAAAGTTTCTTTATAGATGCTCAACTGGCAGATCATACCGTCGAACCTGTCGGTGGCGATTCAGATATTGCATTAATGGTTCCAGATAAATAATGTACAGGTGGGGGGATAGAAGGCACTCCTGCCTGATACCTTTTAAGAGTTCGAAGGTAGATGATATGTAATGATTAATCGCCATACATGACGTGGCCGAAACATACAGTGCGAAAATAATCAAGTAAAAGCCCGAAGAGAAAATTGATGAAATACTTCAAAGAGAAAAACGTGATTGTTCCTGGTCAAGGCTCAATACAGCTTCCTCCATATGACACATGATGGTTATTAGTTTGTCGGACATCCTGCGAGAAGAATGGAGCAGGACTATACGGGGTCGAAGAACTCATCGGTGAATAATTTAAGTCTTTGTTGTAAAACACCAGTGTAAAAGACCTTATAATCCGCGTTGGCGTCTGGGTTTTTCTTACGAGGGCTTTTGGCCGACATAAGCTCCTCCCGCTGTGTAAAATAATAGACTATGATTTACATCATGAGTAATAAAATATACTATCATGACTACTCCGCTCCAAGGTGCACCTCATGTGCTTCAGTTCTTGCTGTCACCGGATTAAGGCGAAATGCAATGTATGAATCTAGTAGAATGTAATGAGTGTAAAGGACCCGTATAATAGTGCAATGAAACAACACGTGAATATCAAGATTTGCTCCAAATTGGGGAAAACGGCGGTGCAGATTCGTGGAATGTTTTTCAGTGCGCATACACATGCATGCCTTCCTAACCCAAGTTGCGCTTGTATATCGGTCCATTCACCGAACTAAGTAGACACACCTTATATTGCGAACCTCGCTGAGCCTATTCGAAATTCTCACTTTCTTGGAGTCGAAGTATCAGCAACTTCCTTAGCAACCCGAAATAAGTTTTCTGCAATTACTCTTTCTTCTTGAAAAAAAAGTATTACACAATCCCAGCGTAGCCTTCCAGTTGTCGAATCTTCAAAAAAAACTAAACGAACGAACCAGCCAATATTGACCACCAACAAACCGGTCTATTTCAGGCACTTTGTTTTATACCACAGCTGCACTCGATAATTAGAAGAAGTTTTCGAGTTATGGGGTTTTGGTTTTCGGGTCGACCTTGAATGTTGTACATATTACGCCGTTTTTAATCGGGTTGGTTACATTTAGAAAAGAAAATGTTTGGTTCCGATTGCTCGGGCTTTTCTTAGAATTGATAATTATTAGAACTTAAAATCTTATGATAATTATTAGAACTTATTAGAACATATTCTTGAAAATCTTTAAAAATGAGCAGTAACTAGAGATAATGGAGAGTATGTCAGATATTATGTATCGACTACAATGCGAACCGAGCACGTATATGTTCTGAACAGAACACGACTCTGCTTAAAAATAATGGCAGCTGTAGTTGCGCGAAAAGCACGCCCGGTATCTTAGAGAAAGGCTGGGTTGCTGTGCGTATGCGTAAACCACAATTTTACGTAAACTAAGAAATTCCCTGGTTTTGATTTTGCTTCGGTGTTTGGTTTTAGAGCAGAGGTGACTTTTTTTTAAAACCACAAAAGTGCTAACCGGAGTTCAGCTTCATTTTCGAGTGCAGCTATAGATATTACAAGGGGCAGTCAAAAGAAAACAAAGATGAGCAACCGCGGACAAAAGAAAGGACATACTTGTCACTAGTCCCTGCAATTCTGGCGGCACACTTCTCTCACTGCGCCAAAATTCGCCGGATACCATTGGACTGGGAGCGAAGCCCATCTTGCACTTCTTCGTCCGGCCTAAAGCTCTGCCCCTTTAAATTTTTTTAATTGATCCAAAAAGGATGAATTAACTAAAAGTTCATCAAAACATAACATAATAAAATTTAACTATCCATGGCGGAGAATTTAGGCATCTCAGGATAACGCTCTCATGGAATATTCTGGAATCCACCCGTCTTATTCCATTGTCGGGACTTTAGGGTGGGTCTCCTAAAACTTCCCACTTCTGCGCCTTTTCGTATAGCAGGATGATTCTTCATAACATAATTTTTCTAGGAATTGTGAAAAGCGAATATTGAAAAATAGTTGGAGGGGAGGGGAGTTGTCAGTTGGAAAAAGAAGTGTTTGATGGAAAGACTATTTGAGGAAACGTCTTTCGTAGAAACTTTAATTAGAAAAGGTGTTGGAAACGACCAATAGACAGTGCAAGTTAAGAAATGATTTCTAACGCCATTGGGGACGTGTTCTTAAGTATGCTTTTATTTGAAGCTTCCATCTGTACTTGTGTCAAAAAGAGTTTGGAAAATTGAATATTGAAAATAACGGTTTTCATATTTTGATATTGATTTTCTTAAAATTCGTGAACCCCTTATAAAGGAGCCTAATGAGACTTAAAAGTAGTAACTTATTGCGAGCTTAGTCGTTAGTTGTTTAAAATCATCATCTTCAGCTGTATTGTCTTTCCACTTGAATGTCACGTGCTTTGCTATGTAGACAATGGAGTTGTTAGAAAAGTTGTATTTGTTTAATTGAGTTGTCGTCATCGTAGTTGTTGTTATTGGGCCACGGTTTTTTCTGCTGCGGTTTCCATTCTTGCAGGATAGTAATTACGACACGAGTTTTCGGAGAGGAAATAAAGGATTTGAAATGCGGTCGAGAACGTAAGACTCTGATGATGTACCAGGAGGAGGTGGAGAAGGAGGAGGAGAGTAAAGGTTTGGCGCAATCTGTCCAATTAAACTGGCAGTGTCACCATTGTCGGCGGTGGCAGGCGCGCGCAGCTGCCGAGATTTTCCAATGGCAAGGCATTAAAGTCGCAGTTTCAATGTGACTTAATGAGCGTGGCGACGTAATTGAGCGGAACACAAGGTGGAAGAGTCTCGCGCAGAAGACGGGCTCCGTCCCCATTGTTCCGTGCGATGTTAGACCAACAAAAGAGGGTTTTGTGCCCGACGGTCGCTGCGGGGCGGCGGCCCCAAGAAGGAACCCGTCGGTCGCTTCCGAATAACCTTGACAAGGGCGAAACAGGGCTCTTAACACGGTGATTTGGTTTTGTTCGTTTGCCTTTCGGTGATTGGCCCAGAGGAGGGCTGCCACAATGGGATGAGACGCGCTTTTCATATTGGCTTCTTGGCTCAGCGGTGGAAGCTACCAATGGTTTTTCAAACACGGAGGCTTGAAGGGTTGTAGGGTTATTTGACGGGCATTATGGAACTGACCCTAAATTTTTCATGCGCAGACAATGGTTTAATTTGGAGGCTTAATTTAGGGCTTGAGGCGAAGGTCTTTTAAGCTCTTAACTCTTTTTAGACGAGATCAAGGCGACAGGCAGGCTTTCTATCAATGTTGAAACGTAGCGCTTAGGGTTATTTATTGTAAAAAAAATTTCCAAATGAACTTTAAAAGTTCAGTGAAAACAGGCTGCAAATCCACGGAAAAAAAGCTCATCACCATTCAACATGAGTATAACCTTGAGCTAAAGAAGACATATTGACTGCCGAAATGAACATTCTTAGAACAAAATATTTTCCTGTGGACTTTCGGTTTGTTTTCTAGACTTTTACGTATGGAATATTTGTAGAACATACATGGTCTGTGCAACAGGGGTAGAGTTATGCCAACTAATAAATTATAAACGTCCAGATAACCCACCAAATGGAGGGTGGTGGTGGTGGGTGTTAGTCGAGGGTGGTGTCCTCATCCTGAAACAGCCAAATGGAGTACATGCTAGACTGTTAGAATTTAGGCGCATAATACCAGAAAGAAGTTTGTTAGAGATTCGGAGAAGTGTTAGGGATGTTTTGGGGGGATATTTGAGCTGCATAGTGCGAGAATGAAGAGTGCTTCTTACATGTGTCTTCAGATCTTATTAATGGTGTCACGTCTGGACGTTTCTGGTTTACTTGTTGGCATAGCCTAACCCATATTGCCCTGACCATGTATATTCTACAAATATTGACTCCGGTATTATAATCGATTCCGGAGGAAACCAGAACGTCCAATTGTGTAGAATATGGTTTCGTACAAGAGATTGGAATATCCATTCAGCCAATATTCGAGAGGAGAAATGCGATTCGATAGTTACAAGCATAAAAAAATTTTGAGAGTTTCATACCGACAGTAAACAATTTTACTAAAAAAAAAACCTGAACCCACGAAGCGCGAGTTCATCCATCTACATACAAGGGTCAGAGAAAATGAGAATTCCATTCCAGACGTGTATGAAGGTCACCTAATATTACCAATCCCAACCTAATCTCAAATAACCTACAAAACCTATCCTAACACAATTAAGCTATATAAATTAAGTTAAGACGCAGGTCTTCTTGTTCTCGAAATCACCGAGTCGCGGGTTCGAATCCCGCTGATGGCATGGATTTGTCCCTTTACTAACTAGCTTGGAAGATCAAGCTAATCCTCAATAGGCTGACCACCTGCTGGGTTAAATTTCAAATATTTCCAATGGTTATTTAACATCCACGACACGAAAAAAAGTAAAGGATGAACTGAAGAGATGTGAATTTTACATAATCTAATTTAATTGACCTAAACTAATCTAAAATAACTAATCTGACCTTACACAATCGACCTAGAACATCTAATTTAACTTCATATAACCCAAACAGGAAACAAAATCTAAGTTTACATAACCGAGCCAGAATGTCTAATCTAACTTAAATCTAACCCAAATAGGACACCCAACCTGATCTAACTTTACCTCATGGAGCCACAACACCTAACACAATGCTATGTTCGCGCTACGCCTTGATCGCGGTTAAGTATTATACCTTGTTCACACTATAGTTCTTGATCATGATCAGTTTACACACGTTCAAGGTGAATAATGTTCAAGCTTTATCAGCAAATTCTTGCGTTCACACGGCAAAATCTTAATCACGATCAGACTTACAATTTTTGCCGCTAGATGGCATCAGTGGAGTTTTTAGTTATAGGCACGTTACCGCCGACCTAATCTTCTCTGATTATAAAAATAACTTAGTTTTCTTCTGGTGTCGGTTCATATCCGATGTTCCTTCTATGTTAATTATTCATGGCATGAGAGTGCAATTAGTTCGTTTAATTCTTAAATATATAGCGAAGCAGCGTTTTTCCGCCATTAGGAAAACCTTCGCGAGCGTATTGGATTCTGGGAGTTGATCGGCTTTGAACGTGTGAAAGGATTTGATCAGGTTATTTGATCAGGTGAAATTACACACGTTCCGAACATGATGATCAGGTTTCACTTAATCACGTTCTGTTCACATTACATTTCTTATCAGGATCGGCGATTTGATCATGATCAATATTTGTAGTGTGAACAGTGTGAATACGGTGTTACCTCTTGATCACGATCAAGAAGAAATGTGCCGTCTGCTTCGGTTACCAAATCCCGTTTAGAGGTCGGTTAAGTAACCGGGTTTCAGAAACCCGGTTGTGCTATGTTCGCACTTCACCTTAATCACGCTTTGCTAACCGTGGTTACTTAATCAAGCACTTTTCGTTTGCACTGCATCCAAGCGAAAAGGTGTTTCTATGGGTTTTCCCCTCGCAACTGCGTCAATAGATGGCGATGAGAGTAGAACTGGCTTCCACGGACGTCAAATCTTGTCGTTAGCGAAATTACGATGGATGAAGCAGAATGTGCTCGTACACATAGCGGTTACATTTTTCAAACGTATACGTATAAGATCATTGGTGTCCTCATCAGGCCACTCGCTGATGCCCTTCCGCTTGACCGTCATGTTTTATTTTCCTGTTTCTTGGTGGTAACCGGGATATGACGTCACTAACCGGGTTTCAGAAACCCGATTAGATAATCGAAGCAGGCCGCGCAATTCTGCTTGATCGTGATCAAGATTTAACCGTGATTACTTAATCTTGATTAAGGTGTAGTGCGAACATAGCATAATCGTGTTTCATAAACCCGGTTAGTGACGTCATATCCCGGTTAGCACTAACTAACAAGAAAATAAAACATGGCGGTCCACGAAAACGCAAATCAAAGTTCATCAGAGAAAAATTTGGGGAGAAAGATTTTTCAGACTTGAGAAAGGCTAAACGTAATCGCCTTGTGTACGATCGTATATCGACGGCTCTGGTCTATCCATTGTAATTTTGAGAAACCCGTGGAAGCTAGTTGCTACCCTCACTGCCATCTAGTGGCACAATTGCGAGAAAACCAATCATAGAAAACAATACTTAGCTTGGTAACAGTCATAACAATGCAGTTCAAACAGAAAGTACTTGATTAGCTAACAGGGTTAAGTAACCGCGGGCTTCTGATCGTGATTAGCTCATAGTGCGACATAGTATAAGCTAGCATTATTTAATACAATCAGAACACGTAACATAACTTAACCTACCTAATCTTATCTTATCTAACCTCACCTAATCTATTCCACCTAATTTAACCTAACCTAAGTATTTACTAAACAAGCCAAAAACCTAGCATAACCTAATCTTATCTAACCTAGCCAGAACACGTATCTAACCCAATATTCGACAATCGGAATAGTCTAATCTATCTAACCTAACCTTTGTCAGAATAACGTCACATTCTGCATGGAAGAACTTTTACCAGGATAAAACAGCCCTGCGCTTTATCGAACAATTCTAATTCATGCTAATGTTCGTCAACCATTTCTAAACAAAGATGATTATACCCAAAAGGTGACCCATCTTTCAACAGGGTTCTGCTCCTATCCTAATTGCGAGGTACATGTTAAGATCCTTCCAAGAACAAAAATTGCAGTACATTAGGCTTGAAGCATGGATAATCCAGTCTCCGAATGCGCCCCAATGGATTATTTTGCTTGGGGTTATCTGAAACTGATCTCAAAAATGAGAAATGCTGCAAGCTTGAAAGAAGTGAGATAAATATCCCTGGGACTTGGATAAGCTACTTCAAATCGGATAAGGGCCTTAACTATATACTGTGTGGAACTAGTTTTCAGTGGAATCTAAAACTCGTTTACGAACATTGTTGTTCACCTTCTGCAGATGTCTGGGAGAAACTATTGGTAACCAATTTCCACAAGCCAAAGAAATGGATACGCAGAAAGGCACAAGCAAGCACTTTGAGGATATTATATTCGCATTTAATAAAAATTTTCTGTAAATTCAAAATCGATGGAATCAATTAAGTTATTGTCCCGATTCAATTAACCGAGGGGATGCCAGCAGACAATTAAACGCAGCAATCCAGAGCGGTTCCTCTAACAGTTTATTTCGCCATTTTTCATCCGTTTTCTGAAGCGAAATCTTTTCCATTAATCGGAATGCGAGAGTTAGGGGGGTATATAGGTGCAAGGGAGGGGGATAGAAAAGCATTACCACCGGCCTTACAGGTTCACCAGAGGGGGGGGGGGTCGTGTTCATTATCGGGGTCTAATGGGTCCTGAGAGAGGCACCACTTTCACGGGGAACTGGCCGGCGATGGGTCGCTTTTAATACCGGCCCTAATCGAATTTGCGTCCGGCAGTAGCCAGCTGTTGCGAGAGAGATGGACCGTTAATGGGCCAAAATTAACTCTTAAATTTCAGGTTTTACAGCGAAGTGACGTCATTTCCGCAGCAGGCCCCCGTTTCCCTCTCTAATGGCCGTGGCGATTCCTGGCATTGGCTTAGTGACAGAAGGCGTTTTGGCGAAGGAGGAGAGGGGAACCCCGGACCCGGCAAGCTTTACGACCTTCCTCGCGAGAGAACTTGTGCTTTCGGATGGAACGGATTGTTAAATTGCTGACAAATGCCCATGAAATGCTATGCAAATAAATAAAACGCTGCTCCTCCTGGAAGATCGAGCTGCTCGAGTTCCATTAAAAGTCTCTGCAGCATGCTTATATCGAGTTTTAAAATATGTGAGGCTCTTTCTACATGGGATTCTTCGCTCTGCAATCACGTTTTTCTTATTATCCTTCTTTGTTCTTTTGTCTGTTCAGTGTGCTTTGCCAGCTCGTTTAAAATGGCCTATAGTTTATAATAATAGAGAATGCTCATTATTCTCGGTAAGCAACAGCAGTGTAAGCCGGATCAAGTGACCGGGAGAAGGCCGTCTGGTTTCCATTCTCGTGAACATACTGGTTCCTTTCGTGCTTGTAGCAGTTTTCATTAACTCTGCCGCCAAACAATGGCCATTAAAACTGTGGATATTCTACAGAGAAAATGCAACACAATGAGACCAGGTCTCCCACGTAGATAGAAAGTACATGGGAAATGATTTCAGTTTCGAAGAATGGCATTCATTTTAAGCCCAAAATGTTGATTCAATCAATAAGTAATCCAATACTGCCTTGGACTATTGTGGTTTGTTAGGTTAGTTCGTTAAGTTTTTGGGTGCCTCAATATCTAGGTCACAAGACTGTAATTGTAACACAATCCTGAGATAATTCTATATAACTTATCTTTTCTCGTTTCTGGGATGAACGCAAACATCCATACTCACGGTGGTATTCATCACTAACTAAAAAGCCTATGACCCAATACTCTCGAGGTCTATATGATATTCACTAAATCCTAGGATTCTTCATTTCTTCGTCGCCTAAGCAGATCCCACAAGTTCTCATTTCGAAAAAGGTCTGGAGATTGTGCTGGTCAAGAAAGGTCTGGAGATTGTCCTCCACGTCCCGTACACGGTCTGGACAACAGGGGGTGGAGGCTATGCCAACGAACAAATCAGAAACATCCAGAATACCCCACCCCCGAATCTGCGAATCGAACGAGGGGTCCTCACCCTATAACCAACCGAGTATGGTACATATCAGTCTGTTAGAACTGAAGCGCATAGCACTGAGAAAGAAGTTTGATAGAGGTTAAGGGGTATTGGGGAGGGGGGGTGGTATTTTAGGTGCATTGTACCAAGAATAACTGCTTCTTACCTGTGTTTTCCAATCACGACTGGGCGTTTGATTTGTTCGTCGTCATAGCTCCCCCCCCCCCTTCCCCGTTGCTCAGACCATTTACATTCAGAAACGGGGGACTTAAACCTTGTCTCGCTGAAAACTGCTTCTGGTATGTCTTGGATGTAGGATAATGCAAAAATAACCTACATGGCCT
Organism: Rhysida immarginata; assembly: GCA_023313115.1. Taxonomy (NCBI): domain Eukaryota; kingdom Metazoa; phylum Arthropoda; class Chilopoda; order Scolopendromorpha; family Scolopendridae; genus Rhysida; species Rhysida immarginata. Next base: position 1,148,416 of record JAHWFO010007044.1, read on the forward strand.
CATCAATATACTCCTCTGCTTTCTAATTGTATTAGGGGTGATCAGCAGTTGTCGAGTACACCACCCCAAATCATGACCTCCATGTCACTTCCATAATCTGGGATCTTTATTACTGAGACAGAAGTGAGATTCTTCTCTGAACGTGGCAGGATGCTATTCACCATGTCAGATTTAGTACGACACTACTGTACGCGTGCATAGTTCAATGTTCGCCAAAGTCGCATGCCTTCCCGCTAATGTATGACACTCTGCAAAATGCCGCAAGCTGTGAGTTCTTGGATGGCTGCGGGCGTACTTCGGTGAGTACGTCTGTAGTAGAATTCAGATTTCGTTTTTCAGACCATTGTCTCCATTTTGGACTAACGGTTCCTTGAGATAGTATCACAACATTTTTTAATTCCTTGAGATACTATCACAACTTAGCTTAACAGACTACTTGCCCCTCATTTTATCGCGCTTTCCATTGACGTCACTGAAGCAATGATTTTGTGCTTCATTTTGTCTGGAGTAGTATATGTCAAATTAAACCGACACCGCTTACTTCTTCCTAAAAGGCCTTTGTGATCTTACATACGAAAAACTAACTTTAACCTCCTACAGAGTGAATCAGCCCTCAGTTGAAGCCACAATTGAAAACCCTCTGGCTGCTGCACCTTCACTCTTCATTGCTCTTCAATGGAATTTGCTGAACAATGACTATATACCTTTGCTTGGGATCAAGTTTTTTGCGGCCATTGTCAATGTGACTCTTCTACCTGAAGGTTTTTTTTTGAGTCGCAATCGAACCGTCTACTCCTGCGATCGTGGTTGTTCCTTTTCGTGTTAGGCTTCTGAGAAGAGTTCTTCTTCCGTGCCCAAATCCATTTGGTTGCCTTTGGAATTCGCCCTCATCCCAGGGGAATCGATTGGAAATGGGATTGAGGGAGAGGAGGATTGCTCACCGAGAAACCTCGTCAAGTGGAAAACGTCATTATTGTTTACGTCAGTGTGTTAAAGAAAGGGGGGAAGTAGAGTGTCCTTTTATTCTTTTCACCTCGTAATTTTATTATAAACATCGTTGGGTATTTTTTTAAAATTCCGTTAAAGCTTTCATGCGTTTGTGGGGGTGGCTGCTTGTGAAGGCGATGGAAGGATAGTAAATGCCATCATAAAATTTTTAAGCAAATCTTTAATTTTAATCAATACAAGACTTGTAACACAAGCACTTACATACACCTCGGGTTGACACAGAGTCAGTTGAAGTCCTGACATTTCCCATAATTCAGTTTATCAGTTTTGTTGGAAGAGGATCTTGCTATTTTAACATGTTCGAAACATTTTCTGTAGATGGTCATTCAGACTTTTATGATGCTCTAAGAACCCGAAGTCAGAATTAGGATTTGCGCACATATTCAAAGGCTCATTAACGGAACTGTTTAAGTTTATTTTTACAAGGTGTGTCTAAAACGCTCTGTGAGTGGTATGCGCATTGAGAGACATATCGATAAGCACCATCTAGCGTCGAACACAGTAAACTGAAGCAGATTTACCTGCTGCGGCCAGTAGAATGTAACTAGTGTGAAGACTCGTGTATAATGCAATGGAGCAGCGCTGTCATGCTGACGCATGAACATAGTTTTATTACAAATCAGGGAAAAAGACGATGGAGACTCTAGAACGTGTTCGACAAGACTGGACGGTGGACTTCGTTGCACGACAACGCCCGACTCCACAGTGCTCAGCGGATGATATAAGAACATCCACCGTACTCTCCGGATCTGGCGTCTGCAGACAATTTTTTGTTTCCCGCCTAAAAAGAGTCTTGAAAGGTACATATTTTGCAGACGTACCGGACATCCACAGACGTATGATATCACCGCTTCAAGCGATTACAAAAGAAGCCCTCGCTGATAGTTTAAAGCAGCTTTACTATACTCCATCCAGCTTAGTTTACGTGAAATGTGATGGCCGTTTCAATTGTTGGACATTGTTATAACAAATGACATGACCATCACATTTCGCGCAAACTAAGGCTGGATGGACTATAGTAATTGTTGTCGAAACTGCATTGTGGCCAATGGCGACTACTTTGAAGATCAATATGTGGAGTTTGTTTGGATCTTCTTTTTATTTGTTTTCTGATACCATTCACCGTACTTTTAGAAGCTCTTTATATAATTAGTCATACAGCAGCAACGTGTTTGTCTTGGTTAAGACCGATTCCATAATCGCTATCTTCTTTAACTGCAAGTTATTTTTTTTTATTTGATGAAAATCTAATGCATCGATCCAGGGCCTGTAAGGCCAGAAGCCGACGAGTTGGGTCCCTGAATGAATATGGATTGACAACTGCTATATGATAGTCGCAACAGCCGGGGGGGGGGGGGAAGATCGTGTGTCACTGATGGTCGCCCATCCAGTGACTAGCTGTGCCTGTTGCTTAATTTCCAGAATTGGTGTGATCAGTGGAAGCTCACCAAGCCACGGCCTCCCTCTGATGGGCTTCTGCTGCTCAAAATATTCATACCCGAGCCAAGTTCATCGTTTCACAATCAAATTAAAATGCTTATGAGGAACCGTTTTAACCACATGAAAGAACATCAAATATAATTAGATTTCATTAAATTTTATGAATACAAATAATAAAGAGAAACAAAATATTAACAGAATTGTGTTAAACAAAAGTAGTTTAGATCATACGTAAACATTATTTAGGTGAAAGTATTGTCTTATGCTTAATGTGAAGTGTTATAATCCTAAAGCGTCCTGCAAGATTGGCAGAATTAAAGAACATTCTTAGTGTTCATGAAGTTTCACAAAAAGAATTCTGGATAGTAGAAGATTCATAAGCAGCTGAATATTCCTGTTTCTACTGTACAGGGTGGATAAAAAAATGAGGTCCCCCCTTTTATTTTCGTAACCAATTTTGATGAATCCAATGAATAGGAAGTTGCGGGTGACCTATCCCATGATGCACTTTTCATCATCCCAAATATGCAAATTAGGACACATTGAAATCCTACCTTAAAATTCCCAATTGAAGACTTGTTCATGGAATTCCATGCTGAACAAGTCTTCAATTGGAATTTTTCGTGTATATGTTACGGTTTTTAAGATAGGATTTGAATGTGTCCTAATTTGCATATTTGGGAGGATGAAAAGTGCACCATGGGATAGGCCACTCACCACTTCCTATTCATTGGATTCATCAAAATTGACATATCTGCTTCGGTTACGAAAATAAAAGGGGAGGGCTCATTTTAGTATCCACCCTGTATAAAGTAATGTTCAAAAGTATAAGAAGACGAGTGCACTAGCAGAACGTGCAAAACGTATTCTTAAACGCACAGTTCTTTAAAACAGAAAGATATCGTCATCAAAGCTGTGACAGGTGTTCCTCAAGTAACAAGTTCTACTGTTCGACGCCATCTGAATTCCATGGGTCGCCACTTTTGAAGCCCATTCACAAGAAACAGCGAGTGGCGTTTGTTAAAGTACTTCGAAAATATCATTTTGTCAGATGAATCGAAAATGATGACGTGAGTTTGTATAGCGTTTTCCCGGAGAAGCACTAAGAGATGAATGGAAGCGTTTTATTGTGGGGTTGTATAAGTTCAGCTGGACTAGGTGAGCTTGTTGTTATTGATGTAGTGATGGATTCCAGCAAGTATCAAGCAATCATATGAGTTGCCGCTATCTTCTGCGGCAGTATAAGATCCAAAACGCATTTCACGGACATTAAAGTAATTTTCAGGTCATCTAAGATCAACCTGTTGGAATCATGGCCTATTCAATCCCCGGACTTGAACCCCATCGGAAGATGCTGGTTAGATCTCAACAATGTGGTAAAGAACCGTCATCCTTCTAATTTCACTGAATGAAGCAGTTCGGTGTAGAAGAGTGGGGAAAGATTAGTCCAGAATTCTGTAAAAAGCTTAGTGTATAGCATTCCAAAACGATTGAAGGCTGTTGTACACTGAGCATATTATGACCACCTCTCATGTTTATGCAAATGCGCACACGGACGTCGCCACAATGTTGCTAGCGGGCCGGACCAATATAAAGAGGGAAGCTGAGTGTCGTCGACAACAGTAGACGTGTTCCATTCTTCAACTATGGGTAAACGACGCGATTTAACACCCTTCGAATGCGGGATGATTGTAGATGCTCGGAGCTATGGAGCGAGTATCAGCGAAACTGCAGCATTCGTGGGGTGTCCAATATTTAAAGACTGGACAGTTAGCCGGAAGACGGGGTCTGAACGTTCGCGTTGTGGCCGCCCGCGGATGGTTGATGATCGGACAGAACGGAGACTGTCACGACTGGTAAATGATAACAGAAGGGCAACTGTGCATCAAATCACTGCTGACCTTAATCAGGGGTCCTCCAAAACGGTCTCTGAATGCACTGTTCGCCGCACACAGCATCGCATGGGATACGGAAGCCGAAGACCTGTCCGCACACCTTTGCTGTCTGCAGCGAACAAGTGGAAACGATTCCAATTCGCTCAGGAGCACAAGGACTGGACTATCGAGCAGTGGAAACAAATCATGTGGTCTGAAGAGTCACGATTTCAGTTACATCATGCAGACGGCCGCGTGAGAATCTGGCGGAAACAGCACGAAAGCATGGACCCCATATGCATGAGTACAACTCTTCAGGCTGGTGCGGGCAGTGTTATGGTCTGGGGAATGTTTTCCTGGCATGCGTTGGGTCCGTTAATACGTGTTGAAGAACGTCTGGATCGCACAGCATACCTCCGTATCGTCGCTGATCAAGTCCACCCTGTCTTGTTGATGGCGTACCCCAATGGAGATGGCTACTTCCAGCAAGACAATGCGCCATGCCACAGAGCTCGTATTGTGCAGGAGTGGTTCCAGGAACATGAGGGGGACTTTACCTTACTTCGGTGGCCCCCACAATCCCCAGATCTCATTCCAATTGAGGATTTGTGGGACGAAGTCGAACGAACATCAGAAGAATCACCGCAGTATTAAAGGCAAAAGGTGGTCCAACGAGATACTGACAGGGTGGTCATAATAATATGCTCACTCAGTGTAAAAGCCAAAGGTGGTCATATAGATTATTAAATAAGGGGTACGAATACTTTAGGTGTTCATATGGTTAACATGATTACTCACAATCATTTTATTGTGAAACTATGGATTTGGCTGTTGTATGAATATGGTACTTCTGAGCAGTAGTGTATGTTATTCCAAGTCTCGGTTACGCTTTATGGAGTTAAACTTCTATTGAACTCGTTTAACTCTTATAGTTTCTTTGTTTTCACATCTTTTTTCACTTGTTACTCCGTCATTCTTGAGTGGCTTTAACTACCCCTTCTCAGCTGCTCATTGCTTCTTCGCAAATTTCTTTTCATAATTATTGAAATGACACTATGACCAAACCAGAAGTTTCGTACGTTGTTCTCGCTTAATTGAGCCGTAAAAAATAAGAAAAAAAACCATACCTGGTTTGCTTTAATTTTATAGAAAGTGGTGGTTCCCTGTAACTCACCAGCTAATTGGTTGACATTTTTATTCGGTTGTTGCCGTTTATTACGGAACAATTTACAAGGAGCCACGAAGGAAAGAGACGATCGTTTATGACATTCTCAAGTCGTAAGTGGTTTTCCGCCGCCGAGTGAATTTATTTACGACTCTTGTTGCATCTCTTACTTTTTCTGACGTTTTTAGTAAATTTTATGAAAATATTCTCGCGTTCCCCTTCATTTCTTTTTCTTGAGAAACCTGTGTTCATTATACTTATTACGTATTGATTGGGCGAGGGCGACGAAGCTGGTGAGAGACGATTTTTTTTTTTTTTTCCTATCCACCCGCAGTTTTTATTTCAATTCGAGCGACGGAAGAATACTGCGGGGAATTTCACGGAATATAATTGATCGCCTTTCTCATCTCAGAATTTCGTTATTTAAATTTGAAATAATTTTTTAAGGTGGGGGGGGGGGGTCGGAAGAAGATTGAAGCGTTTTAATAGTGGCGCGACGAATGTTGTTGGGGAGAAAAATGGCTACGACTTTTTCCAACGGTAAATAATGACGCCCCGAGAACGATGGTGTTTTTATTCATTAATTACTGAAAAGCTGTGAATTAATTTGAATAAGCAAATGGGTGTGCACGAGTTTGTTTTTTTTTTTTTCACTTCGTTTCGCTGTGTTTTCGTACCTTCCATTAAGTAGGTTGTGATGCAGCTCATTATGTCGAGCAAATTTGTGAATAAATTTTGCACAAATGGATTTCTTCTACTTTGCTTTATTCTCTCCATGTCGTTTGTTTTTCTAGGATTTCGTTTCCCCCCCATTTACGCGGATTTTTTTATGTCGTTTTATGCCACGCCGACCATCTGTTCGTTTCAATTTCTTTTCTCATTTGTTGTATAGAAAAGTCATTATCAGAGAGTTGCGCTGAAAATAAAACGACTCTTACCTCGCCTTTCTTATTATTGGGGTTTTGGATTAAGATTTCCACCCTTATTTCCCCGCCCTGTAATATTACTCCCGAACAACGAGCAAAAAAGAACCCATACATTATCCCAACTAACTAGCGATTAAACTTACTTTTCCTCCAATTGTTGTTTTATTATTATTGTTGTTAAAATAGGCTCAACGGAATGATAATTATTAACTCAACCCTCTTAAGTTTTCTCTTTTTTTTTGGAGTTAATTTCACTTAGGAAAAGAGGGGGGAAATGAACCAGGGTTTAGATGGATGTATCGTAATTAGTCATCGGGGTCATCGAAAAAAAAGATAGAAAAAATGGTCTCTTGAAAGACATAATTATTCCTCAAGAGAATATTATCCGACTTTCATTGAATCTGATTAGTTGAAAGTTGACTGTCGTCGATGAAAAATGTTTTCTTTCTCTCGAGACGTAGCTTGTTGCTGAGGGAACATTAGCTGAAAAGTAATAAGTTAAGCAAAAAAAATGTTCGTAAAAAATTGACGAGAAAAATGGCTCAGAGCTAACATTGATAGCACTGAGCTGGATTCGTAGCAAAATTAATGAATGTTGAAGCGAAGTTGATTTTGGTGATGTTAAAAATGATTAAGCTAAATCTCTACGTAACTTATGCACTCTCTTTATTGTATTATGGAAGTTCATCAATAGCATATCTAAAGTTATTTAGTATTGCTACATTTTCCGCTGTCTAATATATAGGTTTAATCAAATCTATATTAACGCTAAGGCTGGATTCACACGTCGACGGAAGGTCTTGCGGTCAAGGGAGCGCGAATATCCGGTTGAAAACAGCATAGACCCCGTCTTGAGTTAGATTTTATCCTATTCTCTGCCCGATATTCGCGCTTCCTAGGCAGCAGTCTCTTGCCGTCGAAGCCTTCCGTTGCGGAATCCGTTCTAATCTGAATCCAACCTTATAAATTATGTTATAACACCACAATAATGACTTCCGGCGTCCACTTACGCCATTGATGAACTTCCACTGCGGATCAGATTGAAGGGTATTTCTGTCCGTACTGGTCCTGCTTATTTGGAGTATGTCGATAGATAGGTCGCGATAGACTATTCCGTGGCCTCCTCACTCCCCTGATTTGACGTCCTGTGATTTCTGAGTATAAACTCATGTATGGTGAAGGAGCGCTAAATAGTTTGTGATATCAATGACGCCAATATCATCTGATTCTGAGCTCGCTGGATTTTGTGTCTGCCTCCATGGCGAATAGCTTGAGACCGTTCTCTACATCGTTATGCATGTACAGGGTCGGGACACATTAATATGACCACTTGCTAGTATCCGGAATATCACCTTTGGCAGCAAGCACAACAGCTAGTCGACGTGGCAGGGAGTCAATAAGTCCTCGGAAGGTGGTTGCAGGTACCTGGGACCATTCGGCGATCAGTGCATCCCGTAATTCCATCATCGTGCGTGGTGGAGGGTCTAGCTTGCGAACATGGCGATCGAGATGGTCCCACAAATGTTTAATGGGGTTGAGGTCCGGGGAGTTTGGTGGCCATGGGAGTAGCTTGAATTCATCCTCATGCTCCTCGAACCAGTCGTGGACAATTTTGGCCGTATGGCAGGGAGCACTGTCCTGTTGAAAGGTTCCATCACCCTGAGGAAACACTGTCGACATGAATGGGTGTACCTGGTCTGCGACGATCGTCAGGTAACGAACAGCATTCAGTGTACCTTCCAGCGGTATCAGTGGACTCAGACCATACCAAGAAAACATACTCCAAACAGTTACACCTCCCCCACCAGCCTGTCGTCTGCCAACGATGGTGTCGGGATGCCTGTTCTCAGATGCTTCCCGGCGAATTCTCCATCGTCCGTCCACTCTGTTCACCAGAAACCGCGACTCGTCAGAGAAAGCAACCCTTTGCCACTCGGCCGAGGTCCAATGGCGATAGTCCATTGCGAATTGGAGGCGTTTTCGGCGATGCACAGGCGTCAACGTGGGTGCTGTTACCATACGCCTGCTCCGGAGCCCCAACGTTGCACTGTCTTGGTGCTGACACGCCTAGTGGCCCCACTGTTCATTTGCTGTGTCAGTTGCTCAACAGTGGCACGCCGATTGGTCTTGGCCAGGCGTCGTAACCGACGCTCGCCTCTAGGAACGATGGCCCGCGGGGCCCCACAGTTACCTCTTCGGTTGCTCGAAACTGTCTGGTTCGTCCAATCGCGGTACACCTTCACAACGGCAGCCCTAGAGCAGTTCACATAGGTGGCCGTTTCTGAAATGCTGTCCCCCTTGCCCCGATAGCCAATGCTCATCCCCTTTTGGAGATCCGGCAGGTCACCTGCTCTGCCCATGAGGCGACAATTGCTGTGTTAACGGATGCTATTACGTCAGCTTTTAATGATATGCAATTATTTTTCATCTGCATACCATGGGACGTTCCAACATGTTCGAGGAGAGCTGGTCATATTAATGTGTCCCGACCTTGTATATTATTGTTTGTGAATAAATATTTATACCATTCAAGTGTTAATATAGAGGGTCAATTCACAGCGCCAAGTGTGGTCAATCAGTCAGTCAGTTCCATCACGTCGTTCCCAGATAGGAAGGACAAAAAGCTGGTATCCTACACTTCAGCCACTAGACATTTTTTACGAACTTACTCCTTACTTCACTCGATGTTAGGTATCCTTGTATACTTCATTCGCTTCCTCAACATTCACAACACGCTGTGCAAAACGAACAGTCTGCTTGTCTATCAAATATTCAAGTCACTTGATCCGTCCAGGGTTTCTTAGGTCTACCCCCAAACCTCACCACAGCATCATTGTACACCTTCTTGCATACATTTTCCTCTGGCATTCTCACCACATAGCCGAACCAGAATCAACACTTCTGTCATGACTTACACGGTCCGTACGTTTCATTTCACAGCGACGTCTCAGAGATAGTCCATTTCAACTGCATAGACATGACTCCTGTGTCTTACTTGCATAATCGAAGTCTCAGATCCGTACTCTCGCCATACTCGCTTCTTTCATTAGAACATCCCTCTTAATCAATCGTAAATAAGCACCAACTACTCTTTTGCTCGCAAGTATTCACTTCTCTGTTTCTCCATCCCAGGTAGACGAACCCAGACACTTGTTTCAGTATGTCCTCATTTGACTATTCTGACATACGAACTCGGGGCCGCTTCTATCAAACACCATCACTTTCAACTTCTCGCAGTTCATGTCCATTCTTTCCACAGGCTTTATGCAAACGCGACACAAAATCTGAACACTGGGGTGGACTTGGGTTCTGAGCGTCTGAATTGTCTGTTGTATGCTGACGATGCCGTCCTCCTTGCTGAGAGTGAATCTGATATACTAAGTATAATTGATGAAAAGTGTGCGATGTTTTAGTGATATCAAGGCAATTTTGTTTTTAAGTTGTTTTTTTGTTTGTTTTTTTTTTGTATCATTTGCAGGGTTGAAAAAATGACCACCTACACAAGCGAGTATTCTTCGATGATGAAACTGCCATTGTTCCATGGTGTAGGCGGCCAGACATGTTATCAACATAACCTTACATTGCCTGAGAGAAGCTGGTCATTTTGAAGTTTCCTAAACGTTTAATCTGTAAACATCCTTTTGCTTTGGAGTTATGATCGAACTTCCAGAGGAATTTTACGTACCTAGCTTAAGTTCCATCCGTACAAAATAGTTATACATGAACTTAATGAACGCGACTGGGAGGCATCTTGCGAGAATATCCTTCACTGGATATTCTTTTCTCTTTAGGGGGATATCTTCAAACAAACCCCGACAGAACTCTTGATGAAAAGATAAGTTTTCAAACTTGATTGAACTGGAGAAATCGATTGAAAATGTGTACGCGAGTGAAGCCCACCATGTGGACAATATCTTTTCATATAATTTCAAAATTAAGTGAAAAGTAAGTGCATTCCATAAATAGCATCTAACGTCCTGTATTCTTAAATTATTGAAACCTCGAGTATAATAATCTCCTAATCTGTAAGCCACGGCAACGGAGATCAAATTTTGATTGAACTCTTGGCACTCTCCTTTTTCCCTTCGCGAGACGAAATTAAATGCGATTCTCACGTGTGAAAAGAGCGCGACCTATTTACTCCTAGTGCCGCCTAATTGACATGTTACCAGGACAACTTCACACTCCCTTTCCGATCCTCTATCGTTTGAAACTCATTCGATTTGTAACTCAATCGGCGGATCCCCATTCCATGAAATGAGTGCTTGTTGACTGCATTTCGGATTCGTTTAAGTGCCACCGCCTCCTATTTTTGAACGACAGCTCTTTGTTTCCCCTCTTCAGCAATGCTGTGTGCTTTAATTTCCTTTTTTCTCGTCCCATTCTGTATTAATTTAGTCTTTTTCCAGGACCAAACTTATTTAGCCGCTTCTGTTTGACGAATTCAAACTCGACGTCGTTTTCTTTTGTTGTCGATTGGAGTAAACTAGTAAGGAAAGCAAATAGCATTCCGATTGTTGCTTCGACTGGTGTTTGTGATGTTTTTGATTGCTTCAAGTGAACTCTACTTGTTTGCAGTTATTCCGCGTATACTGAATAAGCAATAAGTGAAAGGAAAATTTCGCAAACCGGAATCGAACCTGGGATCAGGACTTAACTTGTCGTTGCTCTAGCCTACGAGCTATCGCGGAATTTTTCCTTTACTCCACCTTATTTATTTAGTTATTGGGTTTCCAATATCTCCAGTTTTTAATGGGTTAACACCAAACGTTTCTAAACTACACATGGGATTATCCAGTGATCTAAACAGGTAAGATAATCTGCGGGAGAGATGTCAGGGAAGTACGGAGGATGAGGCAAAGCTACTTGTTGTTATCGGAGGAGTTTCTGGTGAGTCCGTTAGAATATATCACAAGTAACATACGCTTGATGGTTTGATCTTGCTCTGAGATCTCAAGTTGAAATACTCCAACTCCTGCAACAATAGGCGCAGGATATATTTGTCCAAATCGTGAAGGAAAGTTGCAGACTTCATAGTTCCAACTTCAAGTTGGATCAATACAATCCATAAATAGGCTACCATGCAGTGAGACATGAAGCTTTCTCCGAGAATCCTCGCTCCATAAGATACGTTTCCATTGTTCTGTGGTCCAATTTTAGTGATCTTAAACCATTATAACTTTGCTTCGCGTTTATTCTGCGAATGTACGGCTTATGAGCAACAAGCATGTCCATAGAAAGCCGGCAATATAGTTCAGCGATTTTCAGGATTGTACTGGCGGTACTTGGAGTGGATTTCGGAACTCGGTAGTAAAGCTTCAGGTTCTCACTTCGTTGCTTTTTGAGATTCTCACTTGACAGTAATGTCACATAAGTCTGGGTCCCACTTGCGTAAAAAAAAGGAAGCTGAAACCTACAGTCGGGTGAGGGGGTAGCCGTGGCCTGGTTGTCTCGCCGATGCTCAACTCTCGATGGAAGTTAAGCAATCTTAGGCATGGCTAATGTCTGGGTGGGTGACAGCCAGCGAATATCCATCTCCCCCCGTGCTCCAGAGGGCACGTTAAGCCGTCGGTCCCGGCTGCTACTGTTATCCTGTAGCAGTCGTTATTGGGGATAGTACAATAGACTCAGAGTCGCAGTGCTTGGTTTCTTGATAACCACTTCGGTTTCAGTTAACCGCTTTGGTTTCGTGGTAACCACCCCTTACAGTTCTGTTCTGTTCTGTACAGTCGGGTGCAAAAAGGTTTAGACTTAAGTCATAGTTGAATAGCACATCCCATCGTTATCGTTATCCGGTACAGAGGCACTTACTCCTTCGAGGGAGTTTTGCGCCATCCCTATATCTTAACGACTGTTGTTTTATGGTCGCAGCAGCCGGGACCGACGGCTTTACGTGCCCTCCGAAGCACGGGGGGAGATGGAAATTTCCAGGTGGTCACCCAACATGTGATTAGCTGCGCCCAAGATTGCTTAACTCCATCACTGCATTGAGCAGGGGGAGACAACTGGGCTGCGGCTGCCCCCTACGTCCCATGCGTATACTTCTAATTTCATGTAGAAGGGACAGGTCAAGTCTAATGTGCCTTGACTCTCATAAACTTACCTGAATTTCCAACCGATCAACATCCGATAAGCTCAGTTCCTACGGAATAGGTAAAAGCCTTTTTGCACCCGACTGTACAACAGAAAGAGGAAAACGGAAAAAACTTACGGAACAGTAAAGATAGCTTCTTCTTCATCTTGGAAACGGCATCCAAGCAGCATCTCTTCTTGCGTGGGAAGAGGTCACTGAATGCCCCAGGTCGGGTGAGTCGGGGTGGGTGAAATAGTGATTCGTACGGAAGAGTCCCCGCAAGTACCACATATGCTGCCCACGCTTGCAGATAGTGTCGTCACTAATTGCATAATGGCCATTACGTTGCAGGTTAATTGATCCTAAAACCACTGACTCTTTCATATTTTTATTTATTTCCTTTCATTGTATCCTAAACACGATCTTTGTGCCTGAAATAAAGTCAGGGTCCTACTTGCGTAAAAAAAAAAAAAATGCTGAAACGTACAACAGAAAGAAGAAACGGAAAAATGTTATGCAGAAATTCCACAGAATAGGAGTTGAACATGGTTTAACTTTTCCGTGTACACTTTTTCGCGCACGCTTTCTTTCAGCCAATAGTAGATCATAATTCGGTAATGTTATATGATGACGTCATAAAATGCATGTACCTCGCATATCGATAGAGCTTTTTATTGAGGAGGTCAATATAATTCTCTAAATATTTGATAAATGGCATCCTCAATTTAAAGATACTGGAGCACAAGTAAAATGATCCATGTTGACCTTGCTAGAAAAAATGAGAAGTGGAGAAGTGTTCATGAGCCAGCGAAGTAGGTTACATGAGCTTGTCGTTATGTGGAACTCTTTTTTTCAAATTTCATTTCTGCTTTTGCTAAGCGCGAGTGGGAACAAGAGAATAATTTTTCACGCAAGTGGGACCCTAGCATTAACTCCGAAATCCGTATTATGGAAAAAGTTTGGAGAACTCCAGTTTGAAATAATTGGAAGAGTATTACTAGTTTGTCTTGTTGTCAATTAGCCTGATCTAACCTAACCGAATGTGAAAAGTATCGGTACTCTCAATTTATTTAATTATGATTAAAATTCGGATATGCAGGACTACATCGTTTCATAAAGATACGCTCTTAGTCTTTACAACCGTTCCTTTGCGTCCTCTAATCTTATCTAACTCTGGCGCCATCCAGTGCATGTATATATCTGATAAGTTTTAATATAATTAGCGTTTTCATAATTAAACCCCCTTAAACAGCGGTCGAATGTTTGGTTGACCTTTTAAACTTTCGCCTCTCCTGCTTTGTCACTGCGTACGAGCCCCCACAAGTGGTGTCGCGCGTTATTAATGGAAATTATCAGCTGATTGTGTTTACATTGCAACCACTCGACCCCTTTTGCTCTTCCATCTCGTTTCCTGTTGATCACTCTTTTATTCGGAACCCAAAACGGTAATAAAAAGATAAGGAGTCTAGCTCTGGCCCGTGGAACCCATCCCACTGGGGTCTACTTAAGAGGAAGCCTGGTGCGTTTAAACCCTATCATCCCCTTAATACTCCCCTTCTTCTCGTCTCTCGGGGGATCCGACTTCTGATCCTGAGCGCCGTCGCTCTTCTCTCCATCTTCAGTCCTTTCACCATACCCTCCGCAGATAAAGTCGCTCCTTCGAGACTGTCCATCTGGAAGATCCGTGATTGGCTGTTTCTCTCTCTCTCTTCTCTCTCCCCCAACCCTCGATCCACCTCCCTTGATTAAGTCGTCATAAACATATTGGAACAGCGTTTTCTTGGTGCCTCGCGCCTTTCTTCCTTTTCTCGTTTCCGCGCGAGGTCGATCTGAGATCAAAAGGGTTAAATCGAAGGGGTACAATTACCAGACCCTTACCCCCTCTATTGCCCTTTCGGGATGTTTATCTTCTGCTGCTGCTGCTGTTAGGAAGCGGTTTTCGTCTAAATTTAACCCTCTCTCTTTCTTCTGCTGTAGATAGAACACAATTACCTGTTGTTCCAGGAATGGTTTAGGAACACTTAGAAGTAACTTTCTGTAGCGTTATATTCGAAATTTGGTAAACTTGCTGAAGATTTTATCTAAAGGCCTGGAACGTTAAAAAAGACCGCTCATGTTTTATCAAAATTCTACACTTTCTGCCATCGAATGGTTTATATTGACATTCTAGAGACTGCTGTGTTGCCTAAAATATGGGACAATTTGGCATGGCTCCATTTATGCTCCCATCCACAAATCAAGATCTGTAACTGGATAGTTCGGTGGGGTGGCCGTAGAAAAAACTTGAATGGATATCAGAGTCCGGACCTCAACCCTATAGGATGATGTACGATATTAAATGAGGAGTAGCAAAAATTTGAAGCTGTAGCTTCCAGAAGCTTGTGTAAAGTCTTCCCAGATGACTAGATGCTGCGATAGCTGTTTAATGTTGAAAGCGTATTTCGTAGACCTGTATAAGGTTTTCTTTTAATCTTGTTCTTTTCAAGAGAACGCAGTAGAGAGTATGAGGTATCTTAAAAATTGGATCCAAGAACATTTTCTCGCATACAAGTTCGAGAGAAGGAATTAGATTTTAGCCATCCAAAGGGCACTTTGTCTTGTTTGTTGTTTGTTAGTTGTTGCTGTCGGACCCCCCAACGGTCGTTTTTCCATCCATCTCACTCTGTCAGCGACCATTTGCCAACGCCGAAGTGATTGATGAATGGGAGAGAGCGAGAGAGAGAGAGAGTTGCCGCCGAACACGAGCCCAATGAAGCACCTCCCCCCGCCGTGTTTTATGTTTTAGTTCCATAACCCAAAAAACCAACACCATCATCCATTTAGTCTCCCGTGTAGGCGGTGGGAGGCGATCAAAAGACCAATTTGCCAATGGCGATCCTCTCGGTCAAAAGATCATGTCCACAAACTTCGCCGCTCTTTTTCTCCACGGTTGGTGATTCGGGAACGATCCTGGGGTTCTGATGGGGTGGGTAGCTTTTTATGGGGTCTGTCATATTTAAATATTTATATAAATTATTTGTCTGTAAATATTTGTTCTTTTTTATTTTTAAGTAGGTAATTGCTATGAGTATCCCTAATTGCTCTTAGGCCTGTTGTTGTTCGTAGCTAATTGCTGTTAGGCCTATTATTGTACTTAGCTAATTCCTGTTAGGCATTTGATTATGTTAAGCTAATTGTTATTGGTAGCTAACTGCTAAAGGGCTTATTCTAGCAAGAAGCTAACTGCTGTTAGGCCTATTGTTGTATTGTAGCCAATTCCTGTTTAGGCATTTGGTTATGTTAAGCTAATTGTCATTTACAGCTAACTGCTGTTAGGCTTATTGTAGCTAGAAGCTAATTCCTGTTAGTGTATGACTATCTTAAGGTAATTATGAGTTGAAGCTAACTGCTGTTAGGTTTATTCTAGCAATAAGCTAACTGCTGTTAGGCCTATTTTTGTAAAGTAGCCAATTTCTTTTAGGCATTTGGTTATGTGAAGCTAATTGTTATTTACAGCTAACTGCTGTTCTGTTAGGCTTATTGTAGCTAGAAGCCAATTCTTGTTAGGCATATGGTTACTTTAAGCTGTTTGTGATTTGTAGCTAACTGCTGTTAGGCCTATTTTGTAAAGAAGCTAATTCCTTTTATGGATGGATATGTTAAACTAATTGTTATTTACAGATAACTGCTGTTAGGCTTATTCTAGCAAGAAGCTAATTACCTTAAGCTTATTGTGATTTGTAGCTATAGTAGATTCTCGATTAACCGGAATCGGATTATCCGGGAAGCCCCTATCATTTCATTTATCACAAAACAGTGAGATAAACTACTGTACTTTTCTATTTTTTTTTGCTACATTTATTTTTTTTTTTTGTATTGTATGTACTAACTGTAGAACTAAATACTGTAATATAAAAATGTATATTCTTATGTCCTAATAATAATTTTACACTTTTTATCATTTTCATCAAAATTTGAATGAATTCAATTATCCGGGATATTCGCTTCTCCGGGACGAGGCATTTCCCACCATCCCAGTTACTCGAGAGTCTACTGTAATTGCTGTTAGGCTTATTGTAGGAAGAAGCAAACTGTTGTTAGGCCAGTTAGGCATTATTTTATGTTAAGCTAATTGTTATTGTAGCTAGAAGCTAATTCCTTACAGGCGTATGGTTATATTAAGCTAATGGTTATTTGTAGCTAACTCATGTTAAGCGTATTTTTAGTAAGAAGCTAACTGCTGTTAGGCCTATTGTTGTATAAGTAGCTAATTCTTGTTGGAAAAAATATATTTGAAAAAATATTCCAATGTGATGTTTTCCCTGATTGGTGCACTGTTTTGCCCCTTTTTGCTCCAAACTAAACATCTCAGAAAGTGAATAGAAATCAACTCAAAATCAAGTTTTTGGTAGTTTTTTTTTTTTTTTTTACTTTTGGTAAAAAGTACTCCGAGATTTTAAAAATACTTCTCCGTATAGAATGGCTGTGATTGGTTGAACAGGTTATTGAAATGTGACGTCACGTTTCGTTTTCGCTTCCCGAAAAAACCTGGAGTGATGCATATCGTGAACGGTTTACAATTCCTAAGGTTTGCTGGCGGCGACTATAGTAGGCAGATGCTGATCATTCCTTTTGTAAGTAGTTAATTGCTGTTAAGCCTTTTGTCTACAGTTGTAAAAACCTTTAGCATCGTTTGGGTTCCTCGTAAATCAGGGAATAATGTACTCCAGATTGCAATTCACCATCAATCTTTATAGTTATTACATGGCAAAATAAAATTCTCTTGTAATTTCTTTCTTCGATTTCTCCTTACCACCAGGCCATTACCGCCGCCACCTTTGCCCCCAATCTTTCTATACCCCCCTCCTCTCCGTCTATTTTATTCCTTCCACTTCTTATTTTCCCCCATTGGCAACATGATCGCACCGATTGTGCGTACCCCATCCCCTTCATTTTTTTTCTTTTATTTTTATTATTTTTTTGTTTTTTTTTCGCCTTCGTGATTGGTGGAGCATCTGGCCGCGCGCCGTCTGTTGACTCTTTCCCGAAATTGAGAAACGGTCACCGAGAGTTGGGGGTCCGTATCGACGCTCGCGGAAGCAGAAACTCAATAAAGGAGCCTTCGTTGTCCACTGAGCCATAAAATTGTTGCTCTCACACTTTCTCCCCATTTTTTTCCTTTCCTCCCCTCTTGTTTATTTATTTTTATTTCTCAGCCTACCCCCGACTCGCAACCCCTTTTGTATTTCGTTTTTCATTTCTTGCCGTACCCCTCCTACTCCTCCTTCATTTCCCAGCGGACCACAAATAACTGGACTCAGATCGTTTGACTTCTGAAGAACGCCTCCATTTTTATCCTCTCTCGAAAGGAATCGGAAAGCAATGAAATAACGGGAGAAAGAAAGGCGCTGTTTGCTTCTTATGGCGTCCAAAAGTATCCTATTGGAAGAAATCGTCCTGAATATTTGACATCGCAGAAGCATACCTACACGTTTAATTAGGTCTGTTCATTGAATTAAGATGAAAAACAAAAAGAAATTTTCCGCGATCTGGATTCGAACCAGGGACCACGAGGATCTAGCCCGTCGGCTCTAGGAACTGGGCCATCGCGGTAAGGCCTGTAGAACATCATTCTTACGAAACTTATCCAAACACTTTATGAAATTTGTTAGGTTTGGCTAAGTGAAACCCATGTATGAAGACATCACGGTGAATGTCTTCTTCATGTGCAACGAAGAGTTCGTTTTTTTCCCCGTTTCCTCTCTCTCTCGCTCTCATCCCTTGACATCATTGGCGCCATTGTCGTGTAGTTCATCAGCCGTTTCCGCTTTTCTCGCGTACTGCCAGTTAATTACCCGGGAGCCACGGGGAGACAAAGGAGCTTCCGAGGGGATCCTCCTACTCTACAAAATCGGCATCACGTTCTCTCGCTTGGTGCCCTCCTTCTTATCTCGAGTGTTTTTTTTTCATTTTTTGTTTTCTTTTCCTTAAAGAAATGATTAACATGGTTTTGAACTGGAGGTACCTTTTTAAGTTAAAATTTTATTTTTATCTTAAAGCGCTAGGATATTATTTTCATAAGGATATGGGAGGGGGGTTCGGGAAGTAATGTTGTTTCTTCAACGATGATTCTGTGATGCAAAAATTCCGAGAACCTACTTTTTCACATCGTCAGGGATTTTGAAATCTTTTCCCATTGGTGAAGGGATCTAAACAAAATCTATTCAATTAGTGCTATGTCAATAGAAAAAGGCGGATGGGGCAGATTTTCCCCAGCCAAAAAATCGGGTACCGGTGCAT
Source organism: Rhysida immarginata (assembly GCA_023313115.1). Taxonomy (NCBI): domain Eukaryota; kingdom Metazoa; phylum Arthropoda; class Chilopoda; order Scolopendromorpha; family Scolopendridae; genus Rhysida; species Rhysida immarginata. The sequence goes on from JAHWFO010007044.1 coordinate 1,167,181, forward strand.
CTTCAGACTGATGTCGAAACCACGTCAAGACAGCCTTTTTTCATTTTCTCATTGAAGCCGAACCACTACCCTCCCAAGAACTCTTTCAATGTTCCAAAAAGGTGATAGTCGCAAGGGTCTCACCGGGCTGTATGGAGGATGTGGTAAAATTCCCATTTGAGTTCCGTCAGTGTGTCCATAGTCAGCTTGGCTGTGTGATCTAGCATGGTCTTGCAGAAAACAAACACCACTGGTAAGGAGTCCTGGTCGCTTTTTCCTTAGTGCCGGCTTCAGGAACATCCTCAAAATGTTACTGTAGTAGGGTGCATTTATGTTCGACGTTCTTCCAGAAAATAGATATTAATGATACCCTTAATGTCACAGAATCCAGTCGCCATTCCTTTCGTTGGCGAGGGTGTCATCTTCAATTTCTTGGGTCATGGTGAATCAGTGTGTCACCACTCCATGCACGCACGCTTGCTTTCAGTCCATAGGAAGCTATCACCTTCCCTGTCATATCGCTGCAGCAGCATGAAACAGATTTCCACCCGGGTGGTTTTGTGATCCTCGGAGAGTTGCTTAGGGGCCCATCTGGCGTAGATCTTGTTGAATTTAAGCTTATCGTGTATGATGGTCTCCACACTGCCAGTCCTGATATTCAGTATTGAAGTCATTCTTCGGACATGAATCCGACTTTTGTCCCTTACCAGCTCATTTGTTCGTGCGATGATGCCATCATTGGCAGCAGTTGCTGGCCTTGCCTTCATTGCCGGTGGATTCTCGCCTTCCTTCAAACTTTTGGCAGCAAGTAAAGACGGATGATCTAGACAACCATGACTCGGTGAGAATTGCCTCTGATGAATTTCAGATGCTTTCACACCTCCGTGGAGAAACTTGATGATTATTCATTGTTCCACTGTGGTCGACGCATCGTTGTCCGCCATTTTGTTTAAACAAACAATCGGTTGCCATGGCAACCGGATGAGCGGTGCTGACAGGCGGGAGTTGCCATCCCAACAATGAAAGTTTAGATTTTTACAACAATGAAACAAAAAGTTAAGTCCAGGTCAAAATTGAACGCCCCTCGTATTAGATCATAGATGCACATATCGATTGCTAAGCAATCATCGTTCAGTATGAGACAAGAAAATGACAATCGACAGTCCAACAGTGAAGTGTACATTTTATCGAGTGGATGGAAGCCGTACTTCCTCCCAGCTCACCCTACCTCAACATATACATGACGAAATACACTACCCCAAATGATCTTCCAAAATATGACAGAAGAAAATAAAGCGAAAGAATTACAGTTTCCAGTAATCTGGGAAGGAGATGTTAAAAATGTCCTCAAAGATGATATCCAGTAAGTACCTCTGTTTACGGTATTTCTAGCTCAGGCCTAGGAGGGTGTCTTATGGTGCGGGTGATCAGGACGGCGGCCGTCTTCAAAGCCGTCATCTTGGATGCACTGTAGGGTTTAAATGGGAAGAGGGTCATGAGGCACCCCTGTAGATTTGTACACTGATTGAGCAAAACTCATGGGATAGTCGCCTAATGTCTGGTCGGGAAATGAGTCTGCAAGTCCCTAGTACACTTCTGGAGGCAGATGACACAACACATTCTGCAGAGTGGTAGCCATTTGCGGTATATTCATGGGATAGAGGTTCCAGCATCTCAGATACGCTCGATAGGGTTCATATCAGGGCTTCGGCGTGGCCAATCCAGTCGTTGGACCTCCCCTGCATGCTCTTAGAACCATTCTCGGGCGACATTGGAGCGATGTGGCGGCGCATTGTCATCTTAGGTCGTCGGGGTAGTGAAAGGCCAAAAACGAATGGATATGGCCTTCGAGCAGTTGACGATACCGCAGACCATTCAAGATGCTTTCCAGGACAACGCATCCCAGACAATGACTGATACCTTACCAACCTAGACCATGCCCTCTTGGCATGCCGGGTCCATCGCCTCATGAGCTCTGCGCCACATCGGCATGATAGTTGTCCGTCAATTTCTACAAACACGAATTGCACAAGGGGTGGCAAGGGACTTACGCAGGTTAGATTTGCTGAGGTAGGTTTTTTAAGTTAGGGTAAGATACTAACTTAAGGTAACCTGACCTTACCTTTCATAACCTAACGCAACTTAACGTAACCTGACGTACCTAACCTAACCTACCTGATTTAACCTATTTAACCGAACTTACTTAGCCTAACCTACCCTACCTTAAATAACCTATTTAACCTAACCTAACCTAACCTAACCTAACCTAACCTAACCAAATCTAACCTGCATAATCTATTTTGCGTTTGCGATTTCCTCCGACAAAATCTCATAAGATCGTGCTTATACGAGTCTTTGGTGACTGGACCAGACGCCTAGAGTTCTTGCAACAGATCATGTAGCAGTGTAATGGAACTTTCAATGACGATACTTTAGTGTAGTTCCGAGGCATATATTATTTACAACTTGTTAGTAGTGTAGCTTCGAAACAGCCCGGAGACCAAAACTTTCTAGTTCAAATGAATTGGAATAGCTCAATAATTTGTAAAGTATTTCAGAAATGATTTATTAAAATAGCGTGGCACATAAAAAAAGGTTTAACGAAAGTCTTAATGAGGCTAAAAATTCAGCAAATAATTACTAAAACGCATCCGTTTTCTTTGATTTTGCTATTAAATTCCAGTTCACGCAATAAATAGGAAGTTGGGCGATGAACAAGTGTAAACGGGCGATGGTGGTGTGGAAAGCGTTCTACAAGGGTAGGCCAATAATTCCATTCCTATTGCACAGGTCCGAGCATGCGCACTTCCAGTTTCCACCGACTAAATTTCCCAGCGAGACAAAATTTCTCACATTCCTTGGGCGGCGCTTTTACAAGAGAGAATCCGACTAATCGTTGGGGGCCATTTTAATTAAAAACTTCAAGAAAAAAAATTCTTACCGCCCTTCTTATCTACTTTGAGATTTAAGAAGGGGGGGGGGGTGTCTGTGGGGGAAAAAAAAAGATTTGAAAGAAAGAAAGAGAGGGGAAAAAAAAGCGACAGATGAATAGAGAAAAGAGAGCGACACGTAAAAATTGCGAGGTGTGCGCTGAGGAATCTGAGAGGAAGCGCCGGTAATTTCACGGCACAGTAATCAAAGGCTTAGGCATCGTGCTCTCTCGTGCGCGCGACAATCACGAGCTTTTCACTAGAGTCAGGTGCCGACACACCTGACGTCATCGTAAGGGCGGCGCCGTGGCAGGTGTACGGCTCATCAGACAGAAATTAACACATTTCTCCAAGTAATAAGTAGCGGGGAGGATATTCCTTCTCATGAATTTCTCATCATCAGAAAAGAGAAAAGGGTACACAATCACGTGACCTCTTGCCTTCCCGATACGCGCCTTGCTCGAGTTTATTCATTCTTCCACCTCATCACTGATCCGCATTAAAAATAAAGGCGGGAAAATTCCTCCTCTTTCCTTCCAACCTACAGCCTAATCGATGAAATATGGCCGTCAACTTCCTAATAAGTAAGGAAAGAAACCTCTCTTCCCAGCACCTCTTTCCAATTTATTTTACTTTAAATCACTAAGGCGATAAATCATCTATAAAACGACAGAGCCGCGAGTTTAAATATGAATAATAACCCCCCCCCCCCCCCAGGGGGCGTGTGAAATTTAAAAAAAAAGGAAGAAAAAAACCATCATCAATTGATAGCGATTTATTGCCTGGATACCAATGAGCGCAGTATTTATGGCTGAGCAGAATATGCTTAAATAGCCCAGAAAAATGACAGGCAACTTTTTAAGCGGGGGACTCTTGGCTAGTACACCTATCGAAGCTTAGAACTGCATGAGCTTGCGGAAGAGCAGAGTGGGCCAGACTTGTTGCATAGGGTTCTACATGGTACGAAGTTGGAGATCACTGAAGGGCGGTAGAGAACATCGCGCTGAATCATATTCACATAGGAAATATAGGAAGCAGTGTAAAGCGCTTTACTGGGCGAAACCTAACAGTACTGCAACTGATAGACACGGAATACGGTTTCACAAGAAGTCTTCAAGGTGAAATGGATGTATGGATATGCCTCGATTACTATAAACAGCATGCAAGACATCCTCTTCTATGACGACGGTTCGGGTCGATCGTGACCGCCTAGAGTCATGCAGGCCTCAAGATTCCATGGTTACAGGATCATTTGGTGATGTGGTACACGTCTGATTGGGTACCTTTCCCGATATATTCGTTCTCCTTACGACGTCGCACGCCTTAATGAGAAAGCCCCAAGATATCGAACTGGCGTTTTTTATGGTGATGTTTTCCAATGTGAATATAGTTCAGCGCGATGTTTTCTACAACCTCTCAGTTTTTATTCGTGGAGTTCTGAGACACTCTGTATATGAATGACAAATGAGTCTATTAAAGGAAAAAAATTTTCAATCGATTCACTGGAACGTGTTCTAAGAGCACAAATTCATTACAATCGTCTATCCACAAGTCGGTAACCTCGGTTCCAGGGCCTTGCCGACTTGTGGAATGCCGACGTGGGGAGGGACGATTGTTTATTGCGGAATGATTTTTATTGATGAACGAGTACTTTTTCTTTTTGCACATTTAAACATTGTTTGCGCCAGCTTGCAGACGACACTGATAAGTCACCTGACCATTGCAACAATTTTTTATTTAAAATCTTTACTACAAGAGATATTATAAAAAATATTGCAAGTCTAAGCAGTATATTACATTAGGCATCATACGGAGTGTCTCAAATGTTTAGGACAAAATCATACAGATGATAGAAGAGTGTAAACTAAATAATTTGAGATAAAGAACCGACGGTAGGAAAAGCATATTTCAGGCACCACGAGATCTTAAACGAGAAGAACGTATTTAAGCAAGCTGCTTTCGTTTTCAGAGGAAATTTCTTGGTTTTACAATTTCTGTCTGTCTGCCCCCTTCATATTTTCGACATGACTAGAAGATTGAAATTCGGAACGCAGGTAAGCAGTGAGCTAGTCTTCCTTCATTATTTAGTTTGGTTTAGATTAGTCTACTAATCAGAGTTAAAGGGGTGGGAGTTAGACGGGACCAACTGGTCTACATGGTATTTAGGTATGTAAGGAATGCAATGAAATGAAAGAATGCAGAGTCCTCTAGACAAGATCTCCATTATTATGAAGTTTGGGCCAATTATCCAAGTGGGGTCGGCTTTGTGGGAGTGGCAGTCACGTAGGCTTTAGAACTGTTACGTTTTCAAATATGTGTCATTCGATTGGAAGTGATGTGAAATGAAAGAAGATGGAGCTCTCTTTACTTGCATTACAAGAGCGCATGAAACTTTTCTGCATTTTTTCAAATGTCTTTAGACAGGCAGCTTGGGCCCTGCAAGCAGTATCGTATTGAATTCTACGTATTGGAGTTTCGTACACCGAAGAACTGATGTGCCCCCGTAGGAAAAAAAACATCAGAGTAATGAGATACGGTGATCGCGTTGGACATGGAATAGGACCTCCCCTTCTATTCCAATAATTAGGCAACTGGCTAAGATCAACATCAAAATGAGCAAGCGCAATGTCATGTTAAAGCCAGAAGTTGTAAGGCTGTTTTCATTTAGGCGGTTTTTCAGCATCTTCGTAACTTCTGCGATTTTTCAGCGATTTTGAGGCGCACGGGTCTTTCAGGCGACATTTCATTGCGATTTTTGGGCGTCTTTTCTGATCTAGCGAATCAGGTCTTCGCCAATTCAGATGGAGAATCATGGCTGCCGTTGCAGGTGTTCACCGATACGGGTATTCGGAACTTTTATCCGCGTGAATTTATTAATAAAATTGGATTTAAAAATTTGTAAGTCATATATTTACTAAGTAGGAGTAATACAGTTCTTATATTATATAGATAAGGTCCTATTGCTCGTTAAAAATTTCGAGGTCCCTGAACTTATGAATTGGTTCCCTATTCAAAATACTCAGTTCACATCCTCTACCATCTGGTGAATTTTTACCCTAAAGATTCGAGACACCTTGTTGATATGTAAATTAGGACAGGTAACATTATTTTGTAGAATTGTCTGGACAGGCTCTTAAGCATAAGGGTTCTGAAATGTCATACTTTCAATGAAACATCTATGTTAATTGCTTTATGCTATTGTAAATTGCAGAACGTAAAACCGCTTTACAGACGGTTCCCAGAAATTGATAGAGCAGCATTTCAGCCGAGCTGTCTAGTTCGATTTACTTTCTCCGGTGTCGCATCAATTTTTTTTCCCTTTCTCCTTTAATGTAATCGGAAGTAACGATTATGTTCCTCTCTCGTTTCTTCTCGATTTCGACACAATCTCCGTCTTTAAAGGGCTTCTCTCCACCCCCACCCTGCTTTATCTCTCCTTTTCTAGTGGTTTATTACACTCATTCCAGGGAGAGATTTCTGGGACAGGTTAGGAAGGAAAAAAAAAAAAGGAAACCAGGCGGGGAGAGAAGTGAAAAGGGAAATAGAAAGGGAGGTGGGGCCTTCTTTGACGGGTACGACTTCATAAAGCATTCAGTAATGAGTTTTCATACACGTGTTCCTCGCGAGCGATTATACCGTGAACCTGATCTGCAAAGAGTTTGGAGAACGCTATTATTTGCCCACAAATTAATCCCGTCTCCATGGAGATAATGATTTTTCCGGGGAAATCAATCCGCTCTGTAAACACCGGCCTGACAAATTGTGCCGGCAATCTCCATTTGCTTCTCTCTTTTTTATATTTCTTCTCTTTCCCTACCCCCCTCTCTCTTTCTCTGTCTCTCTCTCACCCCTTTTTAGTTCCTCGGGGTCTTTGTCTATCGTTTTCTTCGCATCCTTCCGCGTTATACATTTTTTCCTATACATATCCCTCAATTTCGACTTCCCTATTACTGAGGCCGGAGACAAAAGACGATGGTGGTGGGGATGGGTGTTTTCTATCGCAAAAACAACCTCGAGGGGCCTGAAGCGTTTCAACGTGTTGAACGTTGTATAAATTTGGGCAATAAGAAGAGCGGAATTCACAAGGCACAATCGATCTTCGGAATGCGAATTAGGAGTTGGGAACCTGCGAGTTGGTGGTATCGAGCCCCATCTTATCCCCTCGTCTTATTTTATGTCCTCGCTATTTTTTTTATTTTATTTTACTTTTTCTTCATTCCACCTCCGCTTTGCGTGGAAAGCTCCGCCTGATCCGGTCTTGCTGGCTTCACTGCAGAACTCGCCTATTGAAATCGCTCGTTTGCTTAAGGTTTTCTATGGTTTCGTAAGACTTTTTGTTTCTTAGCATATACCTGTGTATATCTGTTTCTTTCCGTAGTTTAAGGGCTCGTTTTAAAGATGAGGAATTATTTAGATTTTATCATCTGTTCACAATTGAGACGGTAAGGGGCTTAATACACAACTGGGAGCGGTTTCGTCTTTTACTCCTGGCTTTATCAAAGATGCAAGTGAGAAGGAATACACGCTTTTTAGATAAAAGTATGCATACGATTCAAGTAAGAAATGGAAAATTAAATGGTGATTGGATGATAAGGGAATTGACGAAAGATTTGGCCTGTCCAGGATATGCTCGTGTTGCAATCAGATGTTGGAAATTGCTTTACGCAGATGGAAATCTGTTGATTAGCGCACCTACGGGACTCATGCTTAAAGTTCATAAGGATATATTTTAAAATTCTTTTGAATAATTGCTTCCCAGCTTCTAAACGTGTTTCTATTGAACAGTCTTCGTATAGTTCGAAGATTGTCGCAATTTATTCAATGTCGCGTGTTGTAATGTCACCATTAGGATATACCCGCTTAAAATTTTCAGTGCTAAAATATGGCATGTAATATATATGAAACAGTTCGTAAGGATGTGTCATGAATGAATATAACGAGTGATTAATGAGTTTGAAAATGGTCAAATCTGTTTAATGGTACCTGTTGCAATATTTTCAAAAACGCTTTAGAAGTTTCAAATGTCATCTCTGTATATTTTCATACTTTCATTCCACTCTTGTAGTTATCTTCTACTAGAGTAATAAACAACACCAGGAAAATGAAGTTTGAAGAAATAATAGAGTACAGAAAACTGTGTATACCGTTAAAGTTTGAATGAATTCTAACGAGCAGTTTCAGAGTTACGCACTCAGCATCGTACCAGGTGCTCACATGTGAGTACGAACCACCACGTGTTACGATGTTGACTACGTAACTTGGAAACTTCTTGTTGGAATTCGATCAAATTTTAACGGTATACAGAATTTTTTTGTGCTCTATTATTCTCCCAAATTTCATCATCCTAAGTTGCAGAAAGTGAGTTATTAACTTGTTGATCTTAGTGGCGGCATTTTTATTTCTGTTCATATCTCAGTTATCATTCAAATTCGGACCCATGTTAATATGAACTTTTTTTTGCTTAGAATCGCATATTCCATCACCCCTATCGTTTTTGACATGAAATTTAACGACACCCTGTATACAGGTTGTTTTGGGTGAATTATACAATAACTGAATTTAACTTTTTTCTAACTTTGGCTGATGTATAGGGTTTATTTAATTCACCCATGACTTCTCCAGGGTTATTCCTAGGAATAACCCGTTGCATGAAAAATGCCGGGTTTTTCACTCATAAAATCCGTGCAACCCGCTGGAAGTTATTAAAAACTCTATAGATTCACCCGTTAGCTCCGTTTGTTTGAATAAGGAGTAAATTTGTTCGAGTAAGCTTTTGAATAAATATATTTAAGGCTTTTATTATTGGGCTTATTTATTGAAAATTCGTTATCGATATACACTTATAAGACTAACATGCAGTGTTATCTCCGAAGATTCTTTTGTAGACAACATATTTGCTTATCCACCAGTAGCATAAATGAAAAAGTGTTCTGGAGATCCAACGCGTGAGCCAAGTGAAAAGACGGACTCCAAATTGACTTCCGCTATTTTTAATGATTGTCCTTGACTCTTTGTAGATGCCATAGTTTTATTTTCAATTATGTTCAGTGTAAGATTGGATTGTTGGTTGTTATTGTTGGCTTCCCATATTGTTGTTGGTATTATTGTTGAAGTTTTAAATTTAAATATAAATTATTGTATATTTTTGCATGAAAAACAGATGGTTTTTTACTCATAAAACCCGTAAAACCCACCGAAATCCATGAAAAAGTAGCGAAACACCTTTCCCGGACTATGTTAAAGCATCATGAAAGTTTCATGTCCGTCGTTTTTTGCAGTTGTAGAGATTATCGTGATTATGTGACATTTTGTATGTATTTAAAGCGTTATTTTGGTATTAATATTTTATTTCAATACAAATTTTTCCCTATCCTTGATTTCGTGCCTTAGCCATTCATTTACAAAATGTATGTAAAACTTGTATTACCATCATTGAATAATGTCAAACTGTAATTTCAGTAATATTTTAACTTATTCTTTTCCCAATGTATTTCGCCTCTTGACATTTTCAAGGAAATATAGTTATTTAAATTTTTTTATTTATTTAATAAAAAAATTTTCAGTCCAGTGAAAATGCCGACAGGCGAAATGCATTGGGAAAATAAATTAAAATAATATTGATATTACAGTTTGGCATTATTCATTGTTCACGTTACCTTTATACCAATCGGTTTCCTGTAAGTTTACCTTTTCGCAGTCAGTCAGGTTTCGCCCAACCATTTCCACTATCGCGTGATCTCCAATCTTTCCGCTGTCCCTTATCATCCAATCACCATTCGCTTTTAAATATTTTATTCGATTCTGTTCTCATATTTAAATACCAAAAGCGTGTATTTCTTTTCATTTGTATCCACCAAGAGGAGGCATTCATTTTTCGAACTCATTTTTTTTTCTCTGAAATCGGCTTAAATACTTCATTGATTCGAGAACATACGCTGAAATTTTGTATAAAACATTTCCTCTACGTATACGAGAGGCAGTCCAAAAATTTCTGGTATGACGGTATAGCATTTTACTGGTAGGACATACGGCAATGCTTACCTAATGTCCTTCAAAGTAGCACCCTTGCAAGGCTATATACACTTGCTCCATCTTATCTGCCATTCTTGAAAACATCGGTAGAAGGTGTCTTGTGGAATCTTCTGGAGCTCAGCTGTCGCATTCGATTGACGTCCCTCTGAGGCCCGTTTTCAGAGTCGGGAATAGCCAAAACTCACTAGGAGCGAGATCCGGAGAGACTGTGGCTGAGGGATGACAGGATTGTTTTTGTTAGCGAGGAATTGTTGCAGACTGTGCCATTTGTCGCGCCCTTTCCTCCGAACCGCATCGCGCAACCTCCGCAAAACGTGCACTTAGAAATGGCCTGTTACAGTCTGTCCAGGCGGTACAGAATGCGGTACATTGCGATGAATGACCAATACTTACATCTACTTCAAAAAGAACAGTAACGAAACGGCACATTGAAACTTGTCAAGTCTTATTGCGCTTTTAGTTGTTTTCCCTTCAACAAAAGTGGGATCGCTATCTTATCGCTTGTTCGCAGTCTGTTGCGGAATCCCGAGACTTTTTGGCTGCACCTCGGAAACTGCAAATACCAGAACCTAATGAAATCAATATACTGTTAGAGGGTACCGTAAGCACTGCCTTGAGACAATTTTTATGAGAATTGCTTAAGCTTTTTTAGAGATATTAAATTCTTTTTTAAAAAAAGAATAAAATATTGTAGAGTTCATATCAGTGAACCAAGGTAAATAAATTTGACATATCCGGACTCTTCACATTGAGGCAAATAATTTGTGGACGTATCCTCGCTCCCTCTCTGGAACAGGAAAAAATACATACTTAGAGGGTTCCTTGATGTATTCGTTGTATTTTTATGAAAATTACTTGGATACAAATGTAGTTATATTTGTGTGAATAGAAAGTTCACAATAAAGGGAGTGAATAGGAAGTTGGGGGTGCACTTTCTCATGGTGGCACTTATTGTTGTCAATATGCAAATTAGGACATATACAAATCGTATCTACTAAACCGTAGGAGATACACACAAAAAAATTACAAACTTGTTCAGCATCAATAAGCAACAAAGAAACAAAAAAAAGTTTCAAATTCCGATGAAGGGATCACCCAAAAACCTTTTTTAGAGATACAGTAGTACCCGCTTAATACGAAATTTATCCACATCCTTCGCGCTGCTGCGTCTACATGTTCCTATCTTTAATGTTCCACATATACCGTAAAATCTTGAATACACGCCGGGTATTCAAATACACGCCGGGTATTCAAATACACGCCGGGTATTCAAATACACGCCGGGTATTCAAATACACGCCGGTCTCAAATAAAAGCCGGGTGGGGTGTAAAAAAATAGAGTAAACGCTGGGTCTTTTTTCGGGTCATCGATATAAATTCCGGCGTTTTTCCCCTTACTTTCAGATTATTAAACGTCTTTTCATGTGTATGCCTTCTCATTGGCCACTTCATTTAACCCATTCTAATTTCGAATAATCCCATGCTGCCTTACCCTTGCTGTTTCTGCATATAAAAAAGTTCTCGTTCGTAGGGTCTCATTACAAATTTAGGGAAAATCGAGAAAAGTCAGGGAATTTTACAAAATCAGCAAAAAAATGCGAAATTGGAACGAAATATTGGTCAGGGAAAATTACATGATCAACCGGGAAAAGTCAGGGAAGTTTACGCAATCGTTTTGGGACACCCTATTAGACATCCTGTTATTGGGAATAGCCCTTAACGCCGGGTCTCAAATAAACGCCGTGTCTCAAATAAACGCCGGGTCTCGATTAATCGCCGGGCGGGGGGGTCTGGACCATTGAAACAAATAGACGCCCGGGCGTGTATTCAAGATTTTACGGTAGCTCTTTGTTTTAATTCATTAGAACCATTGTTGCTCGCCAAAACTTTTCAAATTTAAATGTAACACTCTCTCTGTAGATGCTTATTTCAAATAGGATGTATACTTACGTTTATAATGACAAGGTAGTGTTTGAAGTGTAATAACAATTTTTAGAATAATAACAATGGTAAAGAATAATAAAAAAATTGAAAGAATAACATGTGTTTTGCGTATTTTAGATCTTCCCGCCTAAACGTTTTCCCGCTTAATATGTTATTTTTATACGTTCCCTATAGAATCGTATTAAACGGGTTCTACTATGTTAATTTTTTTTCTAATGGTTGTATCGTTCATATCAGCGAACCAAAATCAATAAATTCGACATGTACTGATCCCTTTTTTCTTTCATTTTATTATTTCTTTCCATGACAAAGTTGGAGGCCTATATGAATATATCATTACACCAGCCCAATTTATTTTTTCGATTTGAATGCGTCTAATTTGCATATTTGGGATGATGAAAAGTGCACCATGGGATAGGCCACCCACCACTTCCTATTCATTGGATTCATCAAAATTGACATATCTGCTTCGGTTACGAAAATAAAAGGGGGGCTCTTTTTTTGTCTCCACCCTCTATGTTTATGAAGGGTGGGGTTGTTTCGATTCCATTCGAATACCGATACATTGTTGTATTTTTCATAAAGATTTATTATTTTGCGTGTTCCAGTTAGGTATTGTATAAAGCCTCTATCAACTTCATTGAGCTCGCCGTGCATAGTTTAATGAGCGTAAATAGTGAATGTGTATGTTCGAAATAAATTTATTATTAGAATTAATGCAATCACCTTATTTATAGATCGCAGTCTCTTTTTTTATAAGAGCACGCGCTTAATATAAATATTTGGGTTCCGGTTGGTCTTAAAAAAAAAGCATGATTTAAGTTATGAATTTTAAGAGTAAAGCTTTCTCTTGAAATGCTTTAAAGGTTAAAAAGGAAAATTTATTTGCCTTTTTATTTGCATAGTCCTGTTGAGTATATTATTCCACTAGTAATCGCGTGTGTTTGTTATTAAAAATGAATGTGTTTGGAGGCGAATTGAGAGCGCCTTTTCTAATATGAAAAATTAAAGAGGAGACCCCTGTCCCTTGGGAGATTATTTCGATTTAAATTCGCTTTTACAAATGTACTTTCTAAATAAATTTGCCGCTTTCCTTTTCGTGCGCACAGTGCTCTCGACTGTGGAGTCGGGCGATAGGATTGTTTGCTTTTGTTTTGATTTCTCTTTTGAGGAAAGGTAGTTTCAAGGGGGGGGTATGGGAAAATGGGGGTATTATAGCGATGGAGAATTTACTCCGGTTTTATAAGGCAGAAACAAGTTTTGCGGGGAAAGAATGTGAAAGGATGGAAAAATGGAGGGGTTGCGGGATTTGGGTGGGTAGAGCTCTGTCTCACCGAGTGACCTGAGCGAAACAAGGCGAGCCCATTATCAGCCCCGTGCACACGTGACCCTCGCTCCAAAGGAGCTTAATATTATCAGTGACGGGCAGGCTAATGCCACGTGATTAACGTCACCCCCGTCTATAGTGAAGGCCCTCTATTTTTTTTCTATTTTCCTTCTAGAGCAGGAAGCACGCGAAGATGTTGCCATGACGACTGAAAAATATTCATTTTTATGTTTCTGATCGACTTCCCCGTGCTGAAATTGGTCGCACTCTTGTTATTCGAAGTAGCATTTTTGACTCTTTTCATTTTTGGACGGTTTCTTGATGAGTTTTCTCTTCTCTTTGAATTTGGGGCATTCCCGAACATTAGATTAAAGAGCGGAAGTCGTTGAGTTTTGGGGAGTAGGAGATCAGTTTTCTGGAGACGAGATTAATGAATGCCGTTGATGGGGGAATAGGGAAAGGACGGTTCTTCGTTTCACCTACCACCACCATCAATTGAGCTCGAAATATTGCTCGTGGAAGTGTTACAGCCCGAAAGCATCTGAAGCGATTGCCGCCACCTTGAATGGATGGTTGGAAGGAAAGGGGAGCTGGGAATTAATTCCCCCCTCCCTAAACTCGACTTACATAGGCCCATTCAAAAATGTCGCTGAATTTATAATCAATAGAATTCTCTTACCCCCCCCCCCCCCCTGTTCCTGTAATAAAATGCGCTAAATTGCTGTTTCCATCCTAAGTAGATCAAATTGTGAGCTGAACGTTTGCGTTTCCCCGGCGATAAATTAAGGAGTTTGTTTGGAGACTTCTTTTTTGAACTTTTATTTAGAATTGGCTATTCTAATATAATCGCGTTAAAATTGCCATTGCTCCCATCTAATTATTAATTTCTTCAACTTAGCGGGTGGTGTGCTTCGTGCTTTTCATAAGATCGAAATTTATTTGCATCGTTGGGTGCTTAGTGCTTTCCAATTTGCATGAGAATTGGGCAGTCGTGAAGAAAATGTTTTTGGGTGTATTAAGCCTCTGCGCTATATATTCTGGTAGCATAGGGTAACATAGAAAATATCTGAAGTACCATTGGAGCGACATAAAGTTTGGACGAGTGTTAATTTTAAAATTTCCTATAGAGAGTACCCATCCAACTCGCTGTCTTGGAAATATCAGGTAACCAAAAAAAGTTCTGTCGCCTTTACAAATGAAATACAAAAAAGTAGTCGATAACGTTATTTAACGTGATACAGGCCTGTTGGTAAATGTTCTATCTTTAAAGGCAAAAAACCTGGATACCTCAGATATAATATGTGCATCATCACAAAACTAATAATGGCACTTTTCCACAACAATTTGTTTAGTTTTCTACACCAAACGCCAAAATGGGCCCTGAGAAACAAGCTTATCCGATGCAAATGCATGCGCGATTATTTGGACTATTTCAGCGAACTCCATCGAACTTGTTTGGTGTCCTGACACTACGTAACCACAAAAGTTCTTGCCGTTTTTATGTTGCCATAAAAGAAAGTTATAGAAGATATGTAAATGAGTGTATAGTATGGTCCAAAATCTGTCAGGGTGGGAGCAGGCAGGTTAGCCTGTATAAATACAGAGCTGTTGGGCATTCACATCAATCACATCTCGTGCAGAAGTGAAGACAAATGGAAGTATCGAAGGAGATGCTTAGGTGTCGTTTGCTTTATGACTTCAAGGTGGGCTTGTCAGCAGCAGCATCGAGTCGCCGAGTGTGTCTTGCGTTTGGGGATGATGCTGTGAATGAACGCACCACAAGGCATTGGTTCCAGAAATTCAGGTCAGGAGAATTTGCCATTTCTGATGAACCCCGTAGTCTAGTGTGTCTGGTGGACGAGACGCCAAATAGTTCACTACGAGCTGCTATCAACTGGCCAAACCCTCACAGAGGACCTGTACTCCCAGCAGTTGGAACGTATGCAACAGGCATTGTACCAGAAGGAGCCAGCATTGGTGAATCGCAAAGGGGTACTCTTCCTTAATGCAATGCCTGGCTGTATGTGGCGCGAGTGGCCACGGAAAACATAGAGTGGCTTGGCTGGGAAACTTTGTGTCATCTACCTTATTCACCAGATCTTGCTCCAACGGATGATCACCTTTTCGATTCTCTGGACAACCATCTTCGTGGGAAATGTACACCACTATACAGACCTGTGAAAGGCGCTCACGGACTTGTTTGAGTCCAAGACCGGCGAGTTTTACAGCCAGGAGATTGATCAACTGGAGACACGTTGATAGAAGGTGCTAGATGCCAGTGGGGATTACTTTGGGGTCTAGCGATACGCTACTTTTTGTGTACATCGTTTTGTTTTCCGGAGTTAAAAACGGCAAGAACTTTTGTGGTTACCTAGTAGAAATCAGAGGCAGCTGGCAGTCTATCTCTCCTATATGAGGATCGTACACACGTTAATAGCATTTACACTCACAGGCCAATGAACGATAAACATTGTATGCATTACTTTCATCTCCTTCCAGTTTTTTTTTGTAGGAGGAGTTGGGCGGATCTAAATAAGGAACTTGATTTGCATGGGTAAAAACAAGGATCTAACTGACTTCGAAAAGAGGTCATTGTTGGTTCTCGTCTAACTGGAGCCACGAATGAAACAATGAAGCAGCTGATTGGATTCTCGAAATGTGCGATGAGTATTCAACCTAGAAAAATGTCCCACAGTCTTTATCTAAAAGAAATGTGGCTCTAAAGACCACCGTTGATTAAAGTGACTTGCACCGAGAAAACTGTGCAACAATTGATAAATGATTTTAAACAAGGCTATTCCCGACCCATGTGTGGCAGAACCATGCGCCGGGAATTGAAACTAATCCAAGTCGGCAGCCAGTTGCCTATATGAAAATCCTGATTTCTCAAAGAACATGAAGGTTCGTCTACAGTTGTCTGGACCGTCGTGACTGAACATGCAAAGAATGAATCACGATAGACGCTCTTTTGTACCAACGGTGGTTATAGGGTTTGGCGGGAGCCCAGTGAAGCAAAAGATCCAGCATACCATCTTAGTGGTATGGAACTGGTCCCCTGATATTGACGGACTACCTGATATTTCTTTGCTACCAAGGCCATTCTACTTTACTTCATTTTACCGTGCTTGTGATGAGTTCTCAATGGAACAACAGTTCATCGCTCTATTAGTTCCGCAGTGGTTTAGAAGGCAATCTTAGGGCATATGTCCATTACGAATAAAGGTCGCTAAATGATAAAAGTAGAGAACTCTGGTGATCGTTTCAGGAACTAGTTACTGCCATTTTTTTCTGGACATGAGGTACTGCAAAGATTGAACAAATTACAGAAAATAAAGTATACGAGAGTTGATATTAATGATTTAAAATGTTGTTCAAAAAGTAGGAAAATCAATGAAAATAGGTGTGTAAGTGAATGTATCCTTTGCACATATTTTGTTTGTATTTTAATTTTTACTAACGCCAGCGAGAATCTCGTCGTCGTTGTCTTCAAATCTTGTCAAGTGCATCTTAAAATCGAACAAATAATTAGAGGGAGCCAAATCTGGATACCGGAGATGAGAAATCACAATCCAAACTAATTGGGTGGTTTCTTCACGGGTTTTCAGACTTGTTTGATGGAAAGGTATAGAACCAGTTGCCGACTTTGATGTTCAGTTTCTCGCGATATCAGATCCTCACGATTAATGGAATCAGCGCAGTTTGGCATGTCTAGACTGCTGTCAGGAATGTTGTTATCGGTAGCTAATTGCTAATTGAATGTTCGTACAGTTGTCTTTCTGCGCATCTAAGAATCCAATTCCAACTCGCGAGTCGTTCATAAGCGCCATTTTATCAGATTACTACAGCTGCGCCGTCTGTCGGAATGCCGTAAAATTCTGCAATAGTCGTGGGGTATTTTATTGGAGAAGCTGTATGAGTAGTGAAATAGTGTATAACAATAGATAGGCCTATTTCCATGTGAGATTGCGCAGTTATTTTCCTCGCCGCATGCGATAGATATGGCAACTTTAAGTGTAGTTTATTTTTGTGTATTATATTTTCGAATTGATAATTTTCTAGTGCGCTGTGGATCCGAAATTTCCCTTTTCCTTTGTTGAACCAGATTCTTTGGTGTTGTCGTTCAATTTTCTCCGTTGAAAAGTGGAAAATCCGATTCCTTTCATCCATAAAAATGGTCGTAAGTTTGGTGACAGACGAAGGGACATCCGGCTCCTTTTACTGCAAATAGACTTCCGCTCGGGGTCCATCTCTCCAACGGTTGTTTATTTCGCCGACTTCTCATCGCTTCGGGTTCCGTTTTCGCAATATTCTCTCCTCCTCCTCCCCGTCCTCGGATGCACGTCTCTGCGCAGTGTAAAATCTTTGGCTGCCTCTCTTCGCAAATGCTCGAATTTATGAGTTAATATTTTAAATGCTCGCGGCCGCCGCTGATGAAATAGAGTGAATGGCCTCAAGACATTCCCGACTGCGGTTGCGCCGTCACAAACGGATTCTTTAATGGCGCATGCGCCGCGCAAAACAGACGCCAAGAATGGCGAACATGCGCCCGCCGGAATAAAAGTGGAAAAGCCGCCGACCGCCATTGATGCAAAGCGTTATAGCGGCATTGGCGGAGGAGGCTCTTTTAACGCTGTTTGTCACGACGTCTCCGTCGTCAACCCCTTTTATCACGCCGTGACAGTTTTGCTCTCCGAATCGAGCCAAGAGTCGCGGTAATAAGGGAATTGCAAATTAAGACTTTTGTCTGATGTTTCATTTTCCAGAAATGCCCGCCGGTGAACGCTACGAAAACGAACGAAACTCGCCAATTAGATGAATTATTGATGGGTGGGAGGCTCTTTAAAAGTTAATTTCTTGAAGGGATTGCCAATTAAATAAAGACCACGAGATCGTTTAATGAGATTTAATAAAGCATAAGGCTCTATTTTAACTTTTTTTCTTTCTTTCTCTCTCTCTCTCTCTCTCTCTCTGTATATACATGTATCTTTCGTTTTCTTTCGTTTGTGGTCAAATTGTCTCGACAAGCGTGAAACTTCGAAAGACAAGTATTCAAGAGTCTTAATCAGATTTGAGATAGTCTACATTCATTAACCTAATCTAACCAATTTGAACTTAGATCAGTATAATCAAACATTTAGATGTTATTTTCTCTTTAAAGAACGAAGGCTTCCTGAGCTCCTCTTAGAAACAAGGAACGTTTTTTATATTTTACCGTGTACATACTCTGTACAATTCCTGCAAAATACAGGGTGACCAAAATAGCTTTACAGCATTCCTTATTTTATTACTAAGAAACGATAACAGTTACAGTTGTATGGTTGGTCGCAAGAGAAGGGCTACTCGGTGTAGATGGTGCATCATAATGGAGTTGTCATACAATAAATTAACATTTTACAAGAAATAAAAATTTAGTCGAATACATTTCAAGGAAGACTTATAAAAACTAACTTGTCTTAAACAAAAACACTATACTTGATCTTTTGGACTCCCCTGAGTTCTTCATCAGGTTGGCCAGTATTATTTTTTATTTATTTATTCATTTTGATGACCATGTAATGACTCCGGGAAATGTTAAGTTTAACTTACCCAAATTCGATAACACTGTAGAAAATACAGGGGTTGGACAAAAATATGGAAACACCTCAGAAAATGCATGTCTGAAGTAAAATGCAAATTTTATGCAAATTTGAGTGATGTGCTTCTATCACCCTTATTTAGTATTGGTAATAAACCTTCAGCAAGTAGATAAAAAGCTTCATTTGTTTCTATGCTGTATTCTGTTGAGTTTTTAGTGCAATATGGCTGAACTAACAGAATTCGAACGTGTGCAAGTTGTTGGAGCCCGTATGGTGGGTGCTTCTACAACCAAGATATCTGAAATGTTTGGTGGGAAAACCAAGATTACAACTGCATACATCAGGAGTGGGAAAACCAAGTCTGATAAACATCAGCGTGGACGGAAAAATGTGTTGGATGATCGAGACAAACGAACACTGCGTAGGATTGTGGTACGTAATAGAAGACTACAGCTGCAAAAGTTACTGCAGAACTGAATGCCACCCTCACAAACCCTGTCAGCACCAAAACAGTTCGAAGGGAACTCCACAAACAGGGTATACGTGCTGCAATCCCAAAACCACTGATCACTGATCGCAATGCTAAAATCCGAAGAGAGTGGTACCATTTCATAAAACTTGGTCTTTGGAGCAATGGAAAAAGGTCATATGGTCGGATGAGTCTTCGTTCACACTATTTCCAACTGCTGGCCGAGTTTACGTCTGGAGAACACCAAAGCAAGCTTATGATCAAGATTGTTTGCAGCCAACAGTAAAACATGGTGGAGGTTCAGTCATGGTTTGGGCAGCAGTATCGTGGTATTCTGTCGGCCCTATCGTTACCCTGCAAGGCCACATCACTGCCAAGTACTATCTCAACGTTTTGTGTGACCAGGTTCATCCGATGGTGCAAACTTTGTTCCCCAAAGGTGATGCCTTTTACCAAGATGATAAGGCGCCGGTTCACACAGCTCGCATTGTCCAGGACTGGTTTTCTCAGCACGAGGGTGAAGTGCCACATCTGCCATGGCCCCCACAAACACCAGATATTAATATTATTGAGCCTTTGTGGTCTGTTTTGGAAAGAAACTTGCGAGCACGCTATCCACCTCCATCATCATTGAAGGAACTTGCCATTGTTTTGCATGAAGAATGGTACAAGATTCCCTTACAAATCATACAGGATCTCTATTTGTATATTTCAAGAAGGCTCCAAGGTGTTCTACAAGCCAAGGGTTATCCAACTCCATATTAAAGGTAAAAATATGTTTTTTGTTAAGTGTTTCCAGATTTTTGTCCAAACCCTGTAAGTTAGACTGCGCATTGTTTTAGGACTGGGCTGTTTTCAACTTGGGAGAACTTTTGATGCTTGCAAAATAAGAAGTCGCTAAATTTAGTTTCTTTCAAAATACGTAAACCGAGAAAACGAAAAAATTTGAGCACACAAAGCCATACAAGGACTCCACTGCCAAAGCTGTAAGTTAAACTGCTGTGTATGTATTAATGCGCCTGACGGAATGTTTTTCCTCCGCCACTCCACAATAAGAACTAATCCACTTTAAATGAAAACAATGGAAGTACAGGTCGAACCTCACTATAACGAACCCCACTATAACGAAATTTCACTCTAACGAATTATTTTTCTGGTCCCGCCTAGACCTAACTAATCTAATGTACAAAAACTTCACTTTAACGAATTTCAGTTTAACGAAATTTCACTTTAACAAACACATTTTCGAGTCCAGACACACTTCAGCAAAACCTCGATGTAAGGAATTTTGAATCGATGCTCGATACCGAAGTACTCTAATATAGTCCATCACTTCATCGACTATAGGCTCAGTGGCAGCACTGAATTTGTCTTTTTTGCCAGCTGGTGACTAAATTTGTAAGTTATTGAATGAGACTCTGCCCTCTTATGTTGTGAGAGATACTGGATATAATGACCAATAGAAATTTTTTGTGGCTTTAAAGCCCTGACAACAAACAAAGTTAGAGAATCTACACTAGAGAAAGGAAAAACATTAAAGAATGCCACCCATTCTCAAAAATATGTGAAAAGTACATGTACAATGTTGATAAAGTTTCTGCTGCATAGGATTCAGTCAAAGCGTCCTCAATCAAAAAGTGTTGGTTCAAAAGTGGGATAGGGGCAGATCCAGAAGTGGAAGAAGTTGTGATGATGATGATGATGAAATTGAACAGCTCTGGACATCTGTGGCAACTTCAACAGGGGTTTCAATTTTGTTTGAGGACTTTGTAGATGCTGATATGAATGTAGAGGTGTCACATGATTTAACAGATGATGAAATTGTCGCAAGTGTAACTGTACAACAGTGTAACCTAGTTGACAGCGAAGAAGAAGGAGAGGAGGAAGACGAAAATGTGACCCCACAGTTTGCCACGAATTATCTCGATAAAGTGCGAAAATTTCTTTACTGCTGTGATGATATTCCAGATAACTTTTTTTGTTTATTGTAACAGCATTGACAATTTCATCGAAAAAGCGACGTGTTCTAAATTAGTTCAGGCTAAGATCACAAACTTTTTCGATAAAGCTTAATTAAAACAATATCTATGCTTAAAAAAAATTGGAGTTGGGGCAGTGTACCTTTTGTATGCATTGTAAGACAAAGTACAGTGTACAAAATTTCAAATACAGTACTGTACTCTAAATAAAAACTTAACGTGGCTTTAGTATGTCTTTTTTTAGCCTATTAAAGTTTCTCCATATTTTAACGAAGTTTCAGTATAACGAAAAGTTTTTATGGTACCTCGAGATTCGTTATAGTGAGGTTCGATCTCTAATTGCAGACGACAATTGAATGGATTTCCAAGTTTCTAAACAAACTTATTTTTAAAAACAGATTATTAAAATTAGCTAATTGCCAAGCAGTAAAAAAAAATCTGTATAATAATTAATACTCATTTCTTTAGTTTATTATTATATTTTATTAATTAATTCGGTAACCTTCGTAAATTTTCCGGGGCTGGCATCATGAAAAACGACAGCAATGAAACGAGGGCAAGGCTGTCGAGTGATCCGTTGCGTTGGTGAAGGGGTATGTACCGCGATGCTTTATAATTTTAAATAAAAACACGAGACGAATAAAAATGCTCGTGGTATTCATCTTATCTTATAAATTACGTCGAGACGAATAATTGTACAGCAAAATTAAGGTTTTGCGCTTAGTAACACCATTCTACTTGCAATTCTTTGGCGACCGACGCCATCGCTTCCAATGTGTGCATAGTGTACTTCCCTTGTTAGTCCCTGCTTGTGCTTTGTTATCTGCCAACATGAGCCAGTTATCACTCTCAGTGATCTGCTTACGGGAAAATGGAATCCCTGTGAGTACTTTTTACTTTATCTCTAGAGTAACGCTGCTGAAGTTAAGGTGTTTGCTGTATTCCGTAACATTAAACTTCCATTTCTGATGCTAGATGGCGCCGCATGTAGATTAGTATTAAATCTCGATCTGGTTAATTCGGAAAAAGAAAAAAGAAAAAAAGAATTGCAGTTTTGTCGTTAACAAAAAATTTTTACACAAGAAATTTCTCGTAACGATAAAAAATTAACTTCCTTTTGCATTGTCTACAAGATCAACAATGAGGTTATGTTACGGATGAGTCAACGTGCCTTGTCTGCAAGGTCATCTTGCAGGTCGTTAAGAATGTCATTAGAAAGCAAACCAAAACAAATTCTGACCTCGCATTTTATTAATTCTCATCGTTTTAAAAACCGCCAGTTCTTTTGAAGACTATAGAATACCTCTCTTCACTCTTAAAGTTTATATTTGTAAAATGGAATTTTATTTCTTAAATAAGCACAACATTATGGTCTGTCCAGTGAAAGTTAATCTGGGCGCTGGCCAAGATTGATATCGATCTATTGAGACGCGCATGAAATTATTGTTTTTCTTAAGCCGGGAAAGTAGGCAGATAAGCCAGCATGATCAAATTGGCAAATTCAGAAATTCCAGGGCTGGATCCAGTTCAACTTTCGCTGAACAGGCTATAGTGCTTTAAGTGGTTTATGATAATAGTATTTACAAAAATATGCTTTGAATGTATTTACGAGACTTGGTAATTATTCTGACGACTGCTACGGAGTGATCATTTTATGACGCAACTGCATTTGATATATAATGACTGCCTAATGTCAAAAGTTCTTCGTTTCCATCCTCCTGATCATCTGATTTATCACCATTGAAGTTCCTTCTATGAGAGTATCTTCTTAAAGGTTGTTTGTGTGTGTTTAATGGGTTGCTGAGCCATTTTTCATGCAGATGCTGTTCAGGATGTTTCAATGAGGGTAACGTTCCCTGACTCTGAATAGTGCTCTTCCGCAGCCGAAGTTCTCCAGATATACACATGAACTGCGGTAGAGAAAAATGTGAATGTGGATTCATCTGACCACAGCACGTTTCCACTGCTCAGAAGACCAGGTTTTTGTGCTCGTTTGCATTAACTTGGGTGACAAGTGGTTTGGCAATAGCTGCTCGTCCATGAAATTCCCTCTGCAGCACTGTCTTTGCAGAAACGGGATGCTGCAAATGCAGATCGAGATCACTTTTGTCGCTGTGATCTTCTTGTTGGTGCTGACAATCCTCTTTAGTGTATGTCAGTTTCCTCCGATTCTTATGTTTCGTAGACCATGTTTTACCTGTAACACTTGTAGGCAATCATAATGCTTTGATACTGCAGTACTCTTAAAAATCATGCTCTCCAAATAACACGGTGATTTTTTCAGCTATTCTGAGTCCAACTATTTGCCCTCTTGGGAAGCCTGTCAGGTCTGACGTCATGGCCACTCAGCTAACATCAGGATACCAGCAAGGCATACTGAGGTATATATGTGCTTGTATAAGGTCCAGGGAAAACAAAAGATGATCATTATCCAAACGGGCAGAATCATTATTATGAGCGGGAGTCAGTTGGAGATGACAGTGTTTCCACTAATTTGTAGAATCCCTGTTTGTCCTACAAAACTTGCATTGAAGCTGAGGGTGGATATTTGAATACACACTGTAAAGAAATATGTCATTAGTTGTTATTTGTTATCTGTGTCTCTTTTAACTGTTAAACACATGATGAATGCCGGGATGCGTTATAAAGTGATCACCCTGTTTAAGCATAAATTGAAAGATTTTCGTCTTATAGAAATGTCTAAGGTTTTTTTTTTATTCTTGCGTTATTTAATAGTGATGAATGTTTTGATATTTATTTTTTTGATATGTTCACGATTTAACATGGTCAAGTGAGTAACTTTTTCTTTTGTTTTGTCTTTTGCAGCTTCTGGACGTGAAGTGCAGTAACTACGGGGGCGCCGGATTCACTCCTATGAGCAACACCATGTTCATTTACCCTCCATGTGAAAGCGACACAATCAAGTCGAACCGGTCGCGAGAACATTTCAATCCCGCCTACGAAGAGGTGTCGGCGGGTTCCGATGAGAAACCGACGGGGGAGAGCCAGGACTCGGACCTTGAGAGTGAGGAAGCTCCGTCCGTGGCCAGCGAGGATGCTTTCGCCGAGGACGAGCTCAGCCTGGTCGAGTTTCCCAAGAAGGGTCCGTATCGAGAGGGTAGCGGCGCCGAGTCCGGTACGAGCAGCCTCCGCGGCTCGACGGGCGATGACCTCTGCAAAGATCTCGACTCGGTGGGGAGCGGAGAAGAAGGCGGAGGTGGCGGTGGTGGAGCAACGTTGCCTATATCGCAACAACAACAACAACAACAACAACAACAGCAGCAGCAGCAGCAACAGCAGCAACAACAACAACAACAACAACCACATCACCACCACCACCATCACCACCACCACCATCCTCATCAGTCGCGCTCCTCCAAAGAGACGAATGTCGCTGCGCAGCCGCAGAAGCCTCCGTCGGAAGGGACGGACCCTCGAACGCGGACCATGGACAGGAACCGCCAGCACCACTACGGCGGAGGGAACAAGGCCGCCTACTACGACAAGGACGTGCTGGGGAGCGTCAACGAGCTCCGTCCGTACGCCCATGAGGCCGAGCTGATCGAACAGCTCCGCCAGCAAGGAGCAGCCAACAGTGGAGTGGCGCTCGGACCTCACGCTTATCCGGTGGGAGGTTACTCTTCTTCCGGTCACGGCAGACCGCTCTATCCGGTCATTTCCGGAGGAGGAAGCTACTATCCGAATGCGGACAGTTACGGCAGGGCTTCTTCTCCGCACGGGGTCACCTACACGCCAGGTGTGTACGGAGCAGGAGAGCTGGGCCCCAAGGACTCCGCCCATTCAGCGCCGCCGCCTGTCTACACGGCGACGGGAACGCGCAGGAGTCGCAATCCGGAAAACCGACACCCTCCGGTTGCACGAGAGGGCGACGTCACCAGCAGTACGGGAAGTCTGGGATCGAGACTGTTGCACCCCGGACTCCTTCCGGTGCCCTTGCTCTCCGAACTGAATCAAAAACTGAGCGCGGGGACTCCTCTTCCGCCAAGTGTCCAAAACGGAAACGGAAGCGGCGGAAGCAACCGTAACTCGCGAAGCTCGAGCGGCTCGGGAGGTTCGAACGCTCGCAATAGTGATCCCCACGAGCGCACGCTCACTGAATTCAGTACTTTCAGGCCGCGGAAGGGAAGCGGGCGGGCGGACATCTATGCAGTGGACTCCGGCTTTGGGAGCACGGCGACGCCCGTCTCGACGCGGAGGAACCACGACGCAGGTCCGCGACACCCGCCAACCCCGACGCCAGAAGCCCAGAAGCTCTTGGACGAGAGCGGGGGAGTCGAGTCCTTCTCGTCCAGTCGCCCCAGGCGAAACAAGGAGAAACTCTTGTCGGACGGCGAGCCCACGCCCGCTCCTCGGACTGTCATCACGTGAGGCCTGCACGCGCTATACAGACATTACATGACATGCATACTTCAGCACCAACATGGGAATGGCCTCCGTGCTCTTTCAACTTGTTCCCTTTTGGTTTATTGTTTTCTTCTTTGAATTAAAACGTTTACACAAAGCAACTTTACTACGAATCAGAGGAAAAAGCATCATGCATTGCGAGAAATGTGCTCAAGAAATCGATAATTAATAATAATAATGATTAATAATAATAATTAATGAAGCCAAGAAGAAGAAACTGTTTTCGTTTCAAGGGATTTAAACCAAATTTGCTGCGAAGTAGTTCGCCTCTTTGATATGAACGTTTTGTCTTGGTATAATAAATTTGCCAAAAATAATCCAAGTACATACGAGGATAACAACAACAATAACAATTGATAACCAGTAATAACTATTAATAATAATAATAATCCTACAAGAGAGAACATTGGACTTCGAGTAACGAGAGAAAACGTCGCTAACCCTCCCCATAATATTATACACTTATACACAGAGTATCTCTCCCTCTCTCTCGCTCGCTCGCTCGATGATGATGATGATAATAATAATTTTTTTCACCGATTATTATTATTATTTTTCAATAACAATAAACGAAAAAAAAGACAAAACCAGAACAATTTATACTGAATACATGTTAAACAGGGTAATTAATTTCTTAAACCTTTTTTGTGCACAGAAACGTGAAAGACCAGTGACAGTAACAAGAACATCAACAACGACGACTGCAAATGGAGCAACTTAATATTTGTCAGCAAAGATTTCTTCAACAATGAATTTTGTTTTGAATTTTTTCTACAAGTAGAATGAAAAAAAAGGGAAAAGAAATTATACTTAGTATATATATATAAATATATAAAATATTGATGATGATGATGATGATGATGATAATAACAATAAACTTAAAAAAAAACAAACAGAAAAATGAACAATATATACTTGTTGTTTCCGGTTGCGAACATTCATCCTTTTCACTCCTTCCAGTTGAACGCCGTAAATGGGAATGAAAGAGTCGATTTCATATTTTTTTTATTTTTTATTTTTTAATGTCCAATGGTCATATCACGACTGCTTTCCTCAAGGAATGTGATATTGTTCAGATAAGGAATAGTTGATTACAACAATGTCATAGTCACGACTCATTGAGAAAGTGACTCGTGATATGGCTTTAAGTACCCCCCAGTCATATTTTTTATTTAAATGTTCTTTTGCTCTTCTACTACAAAAATGAATAAGTGTAGTCATGATTGATTCTCGGTTTATTTTTATATACAGTCGTCTATCCATTAGTCGGCATTCCAAAGGGCGAAAAACTCCACAAGTCGGCATTCCAGAAGTCGGGAAATTTAACAAATCAGTTACTTTCTCCAAAAAAAACAAAATGGAGGATAATGACTTCCAAAACTAAATTGGTAACAATTACAGTCGTACCCACATATAATGAACTCGGTTAAAGCGAAGTTAAATGAAACTTTACAAATTTTCTATGGTTATAACGAAACCTGATGTAACGAAAATAAGTGTATAACATTTATTTAGATATAGCGAAATTTTGAAATTTTTGTGTTTAAATTTAGCATTGGGTTATTCACTTGGTAAGGAGCAGGTGAAGAATATAATACAGGTTCAACACCGATTTTCTGGTACCCTTGGTTCCAGAGCCTTGCGGGATTAACCGTTTTGCCGGACCATCCGATTCCACCTTAATAATAATAATTCATCAGCACACCTCTAACCCACTAATTATACTTCTACCACGTATCTAGACCGATGTTTACATTTAACACCACGGCTGCCACTTGAATTTGCCTGTGAATTCATAACTAGGGTTAAATTTAAGCAAAATAAGATAAGAGAGACTACCACCAGCACGTGCAGTGTAGACAGACAAATTGATGGCGCTTACACACAGAGCCATCTGTTGGCCGCCCAATAAACTTGTATTAAAAACATTGAAAAATCACACAGTTGAGTGTTTTTCCTTTGTCAGATATAAAGAAATCCAGTTTAAATAAAAAATAAATTCGCTATATCTAGTGTACGTTTATAAAGAAATACGGTTTAAAATGCGGACATTTAAAAATTCGTTATAAGTGGGTTCGACTGTATTATGAAATTTAAAATATTTAAGACCTCTATTGAAGGCAATTTGGGGGTTATAAAGTTAATAATAATTATTATGAGGGTTCATATAAGCTGACTCCTTGAAATTTGAAATGAGATCGATTATACAAAGGCCTGTTCCTCTCCACCATAGAATTTTCGTTGTTTGTCTTGTTTACTTATAACCAATTAAGTTTTCTTTTCCCACAAATCGGCAAGGAACAGGCATAGCCGACTTACGGAGAAACGACTGTACTATTGTAATAACGATTGAAAAGTTAAATAAGCTTATTAAAAATTGACTTCAACACCCAAAAATGAATCAGTTGCTTAGAATATACTTATATCTCGGACGTCCGCAGAGTCTTTTCCACATGGTGGAGTCGCAAAGATAAAAAATTCTATTTTAAGGGAGCAAAGGCAGAATTTCCACGAATATCATTTACTTAACTAATGTATGAGGCCAGATTTGCAAATGACCTCTTTCCCATTCCCCCATACCCTTTCTTTAAAATCTTTATATTTTTAACTTGATTCTTTGTTTATAGAATGTATGGCATTTTTAAGATACCAAAAAGCTGTATTCAAGTTTTTTATAAAGCTACCTTTTCTGTCTTCATCTTAGTTCCGTTTTACCTGAGAATTTTCATTCTAAAATTCTTTCTATATTATTATTGAACATGGATGCAGGTATTAGAATCATAAGGTTTTTAACCCCTAAAATCCTACTTTCCTACGTCAGTATGGTAGAACCAAGGCCGAACCATAAAAATCACAAAGGCCAAAGCATGTATAGTTCAGCTTTGGGTTGAATATTCTTTCTGATAAAGCCTCTTTTCTATTTAGTTTACATAAATTTTTGTCACTTTTCATATTTTTACTCGTTAAGATATCTCTTTATGGATTTTGTTTTATCATATAAAAACAAAATCGGACATATAATTCAGCAATATGTTTTAAGATCCTATTAACCATGTCTTTGATCATTTTAGTCATTTTTGGTATCTAATTTTAAACGTTGGGAAACAGCCTTGACTATTTTCTAGTCTTGACCAAATTTACATCTCAATTACCATTTTATTATAATTGCCTTATTTTTATACGTCATTGATAATTTTTATCTCTAAATACATCACCCAACAATCAATCTGTAATTCGAACAATTCTGTTCTGCCGTTGTTCACTATTTAGAAGTTAAACATCGTTATCTCTTACGTACCCTGTTGAAGGCGGGAAATACAGCCAGTTATCATCAAATAATGCAGATCGCTTTTCCTCGAATCCAAGCGAGGTTTTTTTTTTCTTGAAATTTCATTTCCGGAGGTCGTTTTGGAAGAAGCCTCGGAAACGAAATTTGTTTTGAATTACAACAATATTTGCTTTTAGATAACTTGGGTACTTGGGGAGCTCATCTTGTTATTGTTTCCTTTTATTAAAAGGTTATTATTAAAGTTTATAACAGTCAATTGTCCAGAAATCACTATATTTGTTCTTCGTGCGACGAATGGGAGGAATATAGAAATTTTATAAAGTTTGGAGAGAAAATTTTACTATTTACTTAAAATTATGTAAACATTTCAAATTTCTTGTAAATTTTAATAAAAATTTGAAAAGGCCTGAAGACTTTGTGGGACGCCCTGTAAATAATGTCAATTAACATGACATGATGCCTGAATAAGAATAGTCAGCGTTAAGTTTCTTGATATCTTGCGATAAAAAAGAAAGCCAATGAAGTCAATTTTTAATAAACTTATTTAATTATTTTTATATAATTATATTGGGTCCCTTTATTGCTATTATTATTAATACTACTATTACTACAATCTGAAGATGTTTGATGAACAGAGTCAGTGAACACTTCCCTCTCCTTGACTACTACTACTACTCCTCCTCCTCCTCCTCCTCCTCGTCATTATCATTGTCGTCGTTTCCTCTTTCTTGTTGCCCCGTTTTGAGCGAAAACTCTTTTAAAGGTAATGGATTTTATTTTATGCGACTTCGGTGCAACGCCATTGGTGCGGTGTCGTTTGAAGTTCTCACTCTAATTTTATTTGCCATCATCACAAAATACCGCTGTTACTTTTTCATGAAAGTTTTGTTATTAAATTTCGTGATGAAATTGCATTTTCTTCTCCCGAATACAAAATCTATGCACTTTTCTCTCTTTCCCCTTTATGATGAAAATGATAATGATGAGGAAGATTATATTTTCGTATATTTGCCTATTACAAATCCTTTCAAGCTTCTCATCATTTATTTCCTCCACCTACCCTTTTTGATGATGATGATGATGATGATGAAATGTTGTGAATTATATTTAGTATTAATAATAATATTAATAATGATTAATTTTTCTCCCCCCCCCCTCCCAAAAAAAACCCTCCTTCTCCCTTTCACTGAGCCTTCTGTTGTGGGAAGAAGTGAAATTGTATTTTGCTGCAATAATCAACAATCATTATTATTAAACTGTTTGAAGAAAAAAAACAAACGAATTAACTCTATATAAAATAAATTTCGCCAAATGTTTTGAAAGACCCCGTGGTTTGTATAAAAAAAAAAATTCCTCTCCATTTAGTTTTGTGTTGTACATAAACTCCACCAAAACGAGGATTCGTTTCGCCCAATGTTGCTAAAAACAAAAACAAAAAAAAAAACAAAAAAAAACTAGCGAACATGGAAAAAATGCAGGCAAAAGATTGATTTGTAAGGATCACGAAAAGGAAAATCGTCTTCACAGTCTAGGGAAAAAAATAGTGTTAACAGGAGTTGAAAACTGATATAGCGTTGCGAGAAAGGCCGGCAGGTAGCGCCACCTTATGCTTTTTTTTTTAATATTCTTTTACATACAAATGGTCATATTACGTTTGCCTTTTTTAATCCCTATTCTGCCTTTAATATTCTATTCCTTGCTGCATTATTTATTTCTATTATGATATGAATCATTGGAGTATGAATCATTGATTCCTATGTGGTTATAGGATAGCTACGATTACTCTTGATTTGGATAATGACGAAAATGGTAATGAAAGGTAAACTCTATAATAAAATTCTAATTTTTAGATTTAATCTAAAGTGAAAACTCTTTCCAAAAACTCTTGGCGCTCTTTTTTTATAGATTAAACACCAAAATGATGATGTTAGATGCGACTCGAGAACTTCTCAATTAAGTGTTACTATTGTGTTTCTGCTTGAGAATGGACACATTGTGCTGATATACAAATACATCAACCGATACCGACTTCACTCTTGAACGCATCATAACAAATGCGATTTTCTCTATAGCGACCTATTGCTGTTTCTTACGGCTTGCGCTGCACTGTAATCCACGATTCCGACGCTACTGACGTCACTTCCACCCAAAAATATGGCTGTCGGCCGGTTTCGCTGACGGGCGAGGTTTTCTTTAATTTTATGAATTTAGAGCTCGATTTGGAAATGTTCGATACGCTCTATGTGATAATTAATATCTAAATCTGTAATTTTAACTTAAAGTGTGATCATAAAGCATATTTTTTTGTAATTTTTTAATCTCTAAATTTGGCTCTGTTTTGTGATTCCCCGAAAATCGCAAATATTTCACGAAAGTCAAGCCGGGAAAAGCTAAAGCAATTGTATTTTTTGTATTATTAAATTATTACATTAATTTTCAAAATTTATTTCATTTTTAGAGAAATTATTTTAATAAAATTTAGATGATTGTCTAATTTGAAGGATGCCGCGCAATTAGTTCAGAATATGTTGAAAATTAGGCCTAAGCCTTTTGATCTTGGATTATAAATTTCTAATACTCCACGCATATTTTGAAATATTCTGATGACCCTAAATTATAATCCGTGTTTTTTTTGTTTTTTTTTTTTAATTTTACCTTAATGAAGTTTAAAAATTTGAGTAGAACCTTAGTGAAAAACTGTACCTGTCACAATCACGTGCAAAGGGCCTTTCTGGTGGAAAGTAAATAAGTTTTCTATTTTGTTTTAAAGAATTTCATTTTTAAATATTATAATTAAAGAAGTTTTGTGTTAACAGTCGCTTAAACTGATTCATACTTCTATCAGCAAACGAGTCAAATAGCAAAGGCGCACTAGCGTTTATATAAGGATTATTCTTATGTACAGCATATATTTTTTTTTTAGAAAGTACTAGATATAACTAAAACATATTTTTTTTTTTTAGAAATAAACAAATTAGTTTACTATTTTCCCTAAGTATTTCCAAATATATTTTTGACCAAATTTAGACCACACTAAGGAATTGTGAGAGCCGCTCCGCCTAGGAGCTAACTGCGGAAATTCTTACTCCAATGATTTTGGGCATTTTTATTTATTTATTTTTTTTTAGTTTGTTATCTTTACATGCGAACATAGTTTTTTTTCTCTATTTTTTTTAAAAATTTCCTTATATAGTTTTTCTTTCTTTTAATGCATGCATGTGTGTGAAGCTTACTCGGAGTCGGCCAGTTCAGTTTCTATCCTGTGTTTGCGTTTTCTGTGATACTTTATTTATATTCGTGATAAGTTTAAAAATGGGAGATTGTTTGCTTAAGACCCTTTGACGATTAAAAAAAATGTATTTTTCAAGCATACAATGGAATTTTAGCTCTGTATCGCTGGATTGCGATCCGCTCCAATGAAAAATTATTTCGGTATTTGGAGGCTAAAAATTTGTTTAGCTTTAAATTTTGAGTTATGCTTTTAATTTTTCATTCGATTATAATTCAAAATATATATACAATATCTTCTCTTTTCGAAAAGATCCAAATTTTTTAGATTGAATAATACTCAGATTTTATCACAATACTATTATAGAGTGCGCCTATTTAGTTTTTTGTTGGTATTGGGCATCATGCTCTTGTTTATGGCTTTTGCCTTTTGGGGGACGATTTTTGGAAAATGGCCACATTTTTTTGCAGATTCATGAGCTGTTCCATTATTAATTAAAAAAAATATTGAAAAGCGTACTGTTAACTGAAGGACACACTTTTTTGTTTATTCAAAAAAAAAATGGTTTGTGACGAATGAAAGTTTAAATTTGAGTTTTTATTGTCCATTGGGTGCACCTAATTTGCAAATAATGTCTTCCCGAAATGTGGGGGACTATTATAAGACCTTTATATGCATTTTCTGAGCTTGATGAATTTTCAGATGGAACCATTGGGACGTGGAATTGTCTTAAAAAAATTGCTTAAGTGAGACGGGAATAGAAAAGTGTCTATGTCTAGTGAACGCGGGCTACTTTTTACAGAGGGAGAAACAAAGGACTTTAATTTTCTCCGGTCAATAGAAATCGCTTAGGAGTTCATTGAGTATTCGCCAGATGTCGCCACGGTCGTGTCATCTGAACGGAAATGATGACATGGCATCAGCTGGCATCTGATTGGGCACAGCCATGGCGAACCGTGCGCTGACTTAGAATGCGACTCGTTGCCCTCTTCAACACCCCGACGTGTCAGCAAGCGACAGCAGTTCCTTTTATCCCCCTCCACCACCCTCCATTATATCTACCCAATTTCTAGTACCACTACTCCTATGTTTTCAACTGTTCGTTTACTTGATCAAATTGAATTCAAATGTGCCAAGCATGGCGACTGTCTCTGCCTTTCTCGCAACGAAGGAACTTTTTATTATTAATAATAAAAAAATATGCTAATCTTCAAAACTAGTACCATCTACATCAACAACAACAACAACATATCACTGGCTGTGGTCCAACATGTTTCCAGATATCGCTCACTGGATTTGGGTAAAAAGGGGGAGTGGGGCGCCTTAACCCCCGGACCCTCTTTCCTATGATGCCTGCGTGGATCCTAGTCGTAGTCAAGGACCCACTGCTTTGTAGATCAGATTTACATAATGAAAACATA
The DNA here is from genome assembly GCA_023313115.1 of Rhysida immarginata. Lineage (NCBI taxonomy): Eukaryota > Metazoa > Arthropoda > Chilopoda > Scolopendromorpha > Scolopendridae > Rhysida > Rhysida immarginata. The sequence continues at coordinate 1,200,781 of JAHWFO010007044.1, forward strand.
ATAATAATGATAATAATAACAATAAATAATTAAAAAAAAAAATACAAAAAAAAAGAATGCGCGTTGAGATAGATTCCCTTACCCCAACCTCCTTTTCCTCCTCAATAGAATATGTCGTGGCTTACTGCTCCATGCATTACCCTCTCCTCGAAGCCCCTTTTATTAAGTTTTCTCTCGCTGACAATCTCCCCAAGCTCTCTTTTATAAAAGTGAAGACTTATTTTGTGGACTTTGTTTCTTTTGTATAAGAAAGTTGTACGTTTATTTTTGTATCAATATAATGATGATGATGATGACGACGACGATAATGGTATTAATTAATTATTATTTTTATTCTAAGATGAAGGTAGTAGCGTTTTTTAAATTTTTTACAAATAAAATTTTAAAACAAACCACATAAAAACACTCATCAATGCTTAGTGTAATAAGCCATCTCATTTTTTAATATTAAAATTATTATTATTATTATTATTATTTTCATACATTTGTAAATAAAATCAACCCACATAACTATTATGAATTGTATATTTTGCATTTTCACTTTTTATTATTAATTTATTTGTATGATTATTATAATTTTGTGATTGTTTTGTTTTTTTCGATGGACATGCTAGAGACTCTTTGTAATTTAGTAATAAAGAAGCCAAAAAAAAAACAAAAAACAAACAGTCCAACGAATTTTTGATGCCAATATTCTGTGTAAAGGAACTGTGTGTGTTTTCGGTGTTGACGCATGCGCAGTAAGCCACGACGACGCCGAGTGTAGATAATGTATGAGTTTGTTTTTTAAATATGGATAAAACAAAACCTCCCTCGTGGACGAAATGCCACCCAATGTAATTCAGAACAGCTTGATTAAAGGACCTCGAAATTTCGCTAAAAAAAAAAACGGTTTGAGTGTTTATTTCAAAGTATTCCACACATGAAATATTGGGTTGTCGGAAAGGTCATTGATCGAGTTACAGGACGCGAGAGATTACAGAAACATTGAACATCCATTATTCAAGCGTTCACGATCACCTGATGCTCATTAAATGTGAGGAAAACTATCCTTTTCTGAAGCGACTAGAATTTTATTGCTTACAACAATGTAGTGCGCAAACAGTCTTGGACTCGACCTGATGATTCGTCTCAAACGACATAGAAAGCAGTAGACGTTCATCGAAGGTGTGGTGGGATTTTTTTTTTTAATGTGTCGTACACACACCGGCCAATGAATTAGAAACCTAAGTTCAATATGGTATTGGCCTCCTTTGGCTGTAATTACAGTACATACGCGGTTTGCATGGACTCTACAAGGTGTTGCAATGCAGGTAAAGTAATCGCAGACCATGCATTCGTCAGAGAGACCTTCAGGTCCTGCAGAGTAGACGGAAGCGGATGCCTTCGACGAATGTCTCTTTCCAACATGTCCCAAACATTCTTGATCGGATTCAAATCTGGACTTTGCGTTGGCCACGGCAGATGTTGCAACTCGGTGTCATGTTCAGAAAGCATTGCCGTCCATGGGTACATATCCCCATTGCAGGATGGACTTGATCTGCAACAATGTTCAGGGAGTCTTTGGCTTTCTCCCGACTGTCAAGGAATATCAGGGGACCCTTGCCATACCAACAAAACATGGCCCATATCATGACACCTCCTCCTGCAGCTTTAACTGTGTTCACAACACATGAGGGGTCCATCGCTTCATGGGGCTGCCGCCAAATTCTCTGCCGGCCATTCGGTGCAAAACAATGTGTAACGTGACTCGTCCGACCACATCACCTTTTTCCAGTCGTCTACTGTCCAGTTACACCGTTCTTTACACCACTGCAGGCGAACTTTCCGGTTTGTTGCTGACACCAGGGGCTTTCTCACTGGCATGCGACTTCCCATCCCTATTCGCTTCAACTCTCGGCGCATTGTTCTGGAGGAGATGGGTTGCGATGACCCTTCATTGAAGTCTGCCGTCAGTTGCTCCATAGTAGACCTTCGGTCTTGCCGCACAATCCGTCTCAGACGACGTCGGTCCCTGTCTGTGTTAATTGTTTTTGATCCACAATTCTGCCGTTTCGACAACTCTTGTGGATTCCGTTTCCATGCATTGAACACCTTGCACACTTGACCTTTTGAGATACTGGTCAGTTGTACTGTCTGGAAATCGTAGCTCCAGCTAGACGGGCTCCCACAATAACTCCTTTTTGGAACTCGCACAGGTCTGCTGTTTTCCCCATTTTGCTCAACTTGAGCAGCTGCAGCTTGTTCCTACCCTGTACCTGCAGCTTGGAATGAGCATGTACCTCAGATGATTGCATTCATTTGCATATCACAATCGTTTCTGACCTGTGACCACGCTCTACATATCAGTACAGTAATTCATCACGGGTTTCTAATTCATTGGCCAGTGTGTGTATTTTTCAAGCTCCTACTAAGGAACAAAACGACCAATTTGAATGCATACTGCCGGCAATTGGACATTTTCAACGAAGCCATCACCAGAAATGCCCAGAGGTCATTAATCGTAGAAGAGTAGTGTTCTGTCACGACAGTGCGAGACGGCACACGAGTTTGATAACTTATGACCAAATACAGGGCCAGTCAAAATAATGGACCCTATTTCAGAAGTTTACTCTTTTAAACTAATGAACATATGGTATTGTGAAACATGTTCTACGAAAGGTAAACCTTCAAAGTTTACTTCAAACACATCACAGATGTTCTGTATGAGCACCTTGCGTAACCCGACACACATCAAGCCATTGTCTATCTCCTGCCAAACCTTTCGTAGCATGTCGCGACAGTAATGAACATATCGTAATGTGCTTCGAAAGGTTAACTTTCAGTTTAGTTTCCACGCAGTATTTTCACTGCAGCCATTGCTGATATTGACTGCGACATGCTACGAAAGGTCTGACAGGAGATAGACTGTCGGCTTGATGTATGTCGGGTTACGCAAGGTCCTCACATAAAATATCTGTGATACGATATGATGTGTTTGAAGCAAACTTTGACTTGACCCAATCTATTCGCCTGACCTTCCGCCATCAGACTTCCACTTATTTCGCTCTCTTCAGAATTCCATGCGTGTTGTTCACCTTGTTCAGTTGTTCGCCGATAAAGACAGGCCCTGCTATGAACGAGGGATTACGAAGCTCACTGAAAGATGGTAAAAGGTTGTCAAATAACACTTGTAATATATCATTGATTGATCTTTGTTCTTTATATAAATTAATGACTTGAAAAACAGAAAAAATACGTCGTGATCTTTCCGACAACCCAATGCAAATAAATAAACAGACTGGACTTAGTAAAAGTATCCCATATTGCTTATAAGTGGCTGACTTGTTTTGATAAACCATCCTCAACACAGTCAAAATATGCAAAGTTCTTGCTGCTTGTAAGGTAGTATGGGAAAGAGAATACAGGCGTCAGAACAGCTCATTTAGGGTTGTCTGCTTTATGACTTTTAAGGTGAGCTTGTCGGCAGTCGAATCAAGTCGCCATATACTAAATGATCTTGCGCTATGTCTGTACCGAATCAGACGTCGAAGACTATTCTTGCGAGATCATATTCTGTGTCTGATAGAATCATGCTTTTCCATTCCTGGACAATCATCTTCGTGGGGAATGTTTCATAACTGAGACAGACTTGCAGCAGGCACTTAAGGACTTCTTTTTAAATAAGAATTCCAATTTTTAATGCAAGGGCATTGAGCAGCTGGTATCACTATGGAAAATGGTGGTGGGTGCCACAATTGCTCTATACCTTTTTGTTTCTGGTTTATAAAAAACGGCAAGAAATTTTTTGGGTACCTTCTAGCAGACTAGAATACAGGGGTTTGAAAAACTAAAGAAAACACTGCCATCTCCGAGTGACTCCTGCTTATACAAGTGGTTCTATCCACATTAGTGTGGACCTTATAATGCAAGTACATTTTATATGCCAGTTGGTATCCTGATGCTCAGTTTAAAAAGTTGCTCTGCTACTTGGAGTATCGAGAGTTACTGTATCAGAAGGTTCACGATTGCATAGAATGGGAAAATATCGTCTATTGAACACAAAATTCGGAAGAAATCTATACTGATTGACAGAGACGTCATTGAAGAGGATTGTCAGCACTAACAAGAAACCACGGCGGAAAAACTGACTGCAGAGCTCAATCAACGTTTGCAGCACTTGCGGAAGGAACTTGACAAACAAGATATTCATGCAAAGACGTTAACAAGTTAATGCATTATTTTCCTTGAGCAGTGTCTGCATGAAGAACAGCCCAAAACCACCATTAAAAACGATCCGAGAATTGTATGCGTTCATTCCAAGACTGATTATCATGATCCCCAGAATAATCGCTGTGTGAAGCACGAACTTTCTATACGGCCTGGTAAAGAGTCAATAAGACGTTGGGAGGCGTTTTGCAGTAACTAGAATATGTTTGCAGCTGCTAAAGGATGTACTGTAGAGGATTCATGGAGCGAACATGGTGGTCGAAGTGATCCTAAAATTGTTTTGATTGGTTTAGATTTTGGTAATTAGAGGGCCACTGATGTAGTCTAGGTCGTGCTCCTCGAACCTTTCCTGGATATTTCTGGCCGTATGACGCATTGTCCTTTGAAGACACTCAGCATGCATGAGTATAACTAAACCGCAATAACCAAATCGGAACAGCCCCCAGACTCCATGATTCTTTTCGGAGTTTTTCCGCCGAAAACGACAAGTCCATCCACTCAATGTACCTTTGTCAGCATTGGTGCCGTGACCATTCGTCTGTTTTGAAATCCCATATGCAACACAATTCGCTGTACTGTCCTTGCCGACATACGTTTGGCTGCCCAATAGTACCTTTTGAATGACGAATTGCTTATGCGTTGCAAGTCGCCCTTCGCATATCTACGCAGTCTACATTGATCTCTTTTCCTCAACGATAGGCTATTTCCATGTCGTTTATTCATAAAAGTGCCATTTGTCCAATCACGGTACTCTTCAATCCCAACAGCAAGAGCACAATTCATGTGTGTGCAGAGCACAGATGCCAAAGTAGGAGATGGTCATAATAATGTGGCCTAATTGTTAAACATTTTCAATTGTATCTCGGTGTTCTTTGCAAAGCTTTGGTTGTGATAATGATGGTTTATCGAAATGGACACACGAGCAAATTGGCATATAAGGATCTACAGTGATGTCCAAAAGGACAAACACAAAATGGAGACTCTCTCAAGAAGCAGACAAATATTTACCAACCTTGGAACATTCCTAGGCAACATAGTTTTGGAAAATCTCTATTACTTAGTGTTCCATAGTGCCTCGTTGTCTTTCATAATCAAGTTTCATTAAAGTTTGTTGTTTATTTTTTGGAAGAGTCTTTGTTTTGTATTTGCCAAGTAAGTTTGAACACAAGTGTAGTTTCAGCTAAAATTGAATGTCAAGAACTTCCTTCTTAGCATCAAGATAAGTCAACAATATCAAGACATCCCCTGTTGTAGATTCGGAGACTTCTGAGGCACATATTAATACGGCGTCGGTCTACCTTATGCATCAATCACATCATCGATGTTTCAAGAAATGCTTCCAGGCGTCCATGAGAACTTTAGTGAATCCTGCTATGAAAGAAAAACGATTTGGCTAGGCACGTAAATCTGCGTTAATTTGTCCCAGAGATGTTCAATATGAGCTCTATGAAGCACAATCTTCGAAGTGTGGAAAGAGTTGGAACAGAAACGGACTTTTCCCCGAATTGTTGCCAGAGAGTTGGGAGTGCGGCGTTGTCCAGAATGTCAAGATACATTGCAGAGGTTATTTTTCCAGCCACAGAAATACTAAGGGATAGAGGCCAAACCACGAAAAACACTCCCACAACATTATACTTCCGCCACCGAACTTGGTATTTGGCACAGTGCAGTCGGATATGAAACATTCGGCACGCATCCGCCTAAGCCAGACGCATCCATCGCACGTGCTTCAACTGTTCTACAGTCCAATGACAGTGAGCATTGAACCATTGCAACCGCCAGTGATGTATTTTGAAGTTTACGATGGATTGCTGCCACCAGGGGGACATTCGATGTTTCTTCCGCATAGCACTTCGTCCTGTTGTACTTTCATTTTTTCGGCGTTTCCACTTTCACTTCCTCGATGTTTCCACTAATATTATTTACTGTTGATTTCGCCGCCTGCTGTAACAAGACGGATATTTCACGAACCAATTTTCACAACGGGATTGACATCCGATGATTATGCTAAGTTTCAAGCCTTTGGTCTCTGTCTCTGTCTCTGAGTATCTGTCTAACGCACGCATATGAGCTCTCAGTCCTCCACCAGCGCTTTTATATCGTTCGATGGTAATCGGATGCTTTGGGAGGCTTAACAAGGAATCCAGTAAAGCATGTTTCTATTTATATCACCTTCGATGTCATAGAATGCAAATCAGGACATGTAACATTGTATTGGAGGAGTGTCGGAAAATGTTTGCTCACATGCCTTTATGCTTAATCTAAAATGTCACTTTCTTAGGTCAGTCTTATTACATTTCACAAAAACTGAATCATATCGCAAAAAAAAAAAAATAGTTGGGTAAAAAAAAAAGCTGAAAGAAAATTTCTTTCGCGACTTGGTGTGAGTTCAATTTCGTTTTTTTTTTTTCTGATCAATTTCCTATTGAACGTCATTGATTTCACGAGCCACTAGTCTCGACGGAAATGACGGATTGTCCACCAGCTAACGACTTCCGTTTCGTGACAGAGTTGGCGATTAAAAAAATAGATAGGGGTCTGTGCAATATCTTTTTCAAGAAGGCTTAAAAAAGATTCTAATTAAAAGGAAAGGGGTCATTTATCCCCCCCTCCCCTCTACAGTAGGAGGTAGATGACTTTTCTGGTCACCATTGCATTCTCTTTCTTTTTCATATTAGCAAGGAATTTAAACAAAACTACCCTGCATCGGATCTCCCCCGAGTGACTGGAAACAAACCTTTTCTGATTGGTTTAAAGGGACGAATCTGTGCATAGCTTTCAAACGAGAGTACTTTGAACAAGAATGTTTTTACCGCCAAAGCGAAGAAGGACTGAAAAGTTAAATGGAGAGTGAAGTTATTCTTCATATATTTGAACAAACCTAAGTTCTTTAATTTGTAGGCATTCCCAATAATGTGAAAAGAAGTGAGCCTCAATTGATGAAGCGTTCTGTGTAAGCATCTGTTAGCTTTTCATATTCTGTTACTAAGGTGTTTCTAAGTTATCATCTACCATTGAAGTAAGCGATTAGCTATTAGCAATACGTCTCACAATAATTAGTTTTGGTTAATATTAGACCTAACAGTAGTATGATCTTGATACCAATAAGCTATGGATAAGAATAGGTCTAACAATTCGTAAGGAGTTGGTTGATATATTACACCGCTCTATCTTAGAATTGAAAGTTTCCAAAGGAACATAGTACCATTAAAACATGTACTACTAAACAATTCCGATTACGTTATATTCACTCATGATACGTCCTTACACGTACACGTGCCACTAGTCCAATATCTGGTATCACTAGTTACTCTTATACAGGGTGATTCAGAATTCATTGTGCAAACTTCTAGGGGTGATAGGGGTGAATGTTTTCATATGCCATTGTTGCCGTTAAGCCCTCCTGTGGGAGATAAACGCCACTAAAGGTCGGGTTGCTGCCCCTGGAGGGTGGCTGCCTGAAGATCACAAGCTTGCTACTGTCAACACTTCCTAGAAAGAAAGCCAAACAACATCAGTGAATTTGTTGACATTACATTTACTGGTAAAGTTAACATATCATTTGCCCGTATTGTACAAAGTCTGAGGGAGATTGAAACCATCAATGTCCATAGACCAGATGCAGGTCGCCCACGAACTGCTCGGACAGACCTACTGGAGGACCAGGTGCTTGAAGAGATTGGTGATAATTCATCCACCAGTACACGAGCTGTGGCAGCAGTTACGAACACATCGCAGAGCACTGTCTGGCGAATACTGCATGACAATGACATGCATCCGTACCGTCGTCAAAAGGTTCAAGACCTCCACCACGCGTTGCTTTCTCGCAGTGGTTCCTGCAAGAGCACGATGCCAATCATGAGTTCAGCAAGTACACCCTCTTCACAGATGAAGCTACCTTCGCAAAAGACTGTCTCTTCAAAACGCACAATTCTCATGAGTGGTCCTTAGTAATTCCGCAACACGTCGCAGCTACCTACACCGTTTGGGCAGGGATTCTGGAAGACTATTTGATTGGGCCATACAAGTTCCCAACTGTACCGCCAGTTTCTACTCAACATACTTCTAGATCTCCTGGAGGACGTTACTCTTGCTGTCCGAAGAAACATTATGGTGCCCCTGCTCATTACTACCGTGCCGCTCGTGATGTTTTGGACGCCCAGTGTCCTAGGCGATGGGTTGGACGAAGTGGACCGGTATTGTGGCCAGCCAGATCTCCCGATCTCAACCCTCTTGATTTCTTTCTGTGTGGCCTTATGGAGAGTATGGTCTATGAAACTCCAGTAGAGATAATTGAAGATCTCGTAGCACGGATCACAGTTGCTGCAGGAGCCATAAGCGATGACCCTAATGTGCTTGCAAATGTTCGGAGATCAATGCTTCTACGCTGTGTCGTATGTGCGTGGAGCAACAGGGTCGACACTTTAAAAACTTGCTGTAAACCCATTTCCGATGAAATGTGCAGCACCATACTGTCCATTGTGCTTTGTGGTGTGTAGGGTACAGTATGCACAAGACTGTATTGGAGACCAAAGTGCTTTTGTTTGTCTAGCATTGTAAACATAATTCTAATATTCCCCATTAAATTTTAATGTGCAATACGCAATTATCCTTTAGTATAAAGAAGCTTCTGATCTTCAGGCAGCCACTCTCCAGGGGCAGCAACCCCACCTTTAGTGACGTTCACCTTTGATCAAATATCAAGCTTTATAGTTTTCTTATAATACTTTCGTACATGCACAGATTCTTAACTTAGATGTGTTCTACGTCTCTTTTCGTGAGGTGGTCATAATCATGTGATTGGACACTACGAAAATCCAATATAGAAAACGTTTTCAAAACTTTATTCAATTAGATTCCCTCGTAATGAAGCTAACTGAAAATTTCCATAAATATTCAATATTTAACTTGATGATCGTTATTCAATAGCCAGACAAATCTTTAACAAATGAATAGATGAGACTTGAAGAGGACGTGCATTTAAAAACCTTTGCATGAAATTCCTTTGGCGACGTTTTAATCGTATTTTCGACAACGACTTCAGGACGATCCCCTCTAATTTGATATAATTTCCGTCCGAGAACGTGTTGCGGGTGACAAGTGGTTACGACGGCTTTGCAAATGAAATGAGGCTCGCCCAGGTAGAAAGAAACAGAAGCTCAAGAGGTCGACGGCTAATGCCAGGAGTTTATGTTTTGCAGTCGAACAGGAAAGAGATTTAAAACGCTTTCAAATTTCTTTTGCAACAGCAACCTTTTCCAAAAATCGTCAGATGGGGGGGGGGCTTGTTTAAAACTTTTGCCTCCTCCATACTACACTTTCCCTTTGGCGACTTTTCTCCACTCCACCTTAAATAATGGATGTCTTCGACTCGACCTTTGACCCTTTGCTGCTTCTGCTAAGTTCGCCTGCTGACCGCCTGAAGAGAATTCTTGATTCAGGAGAAGGAGGAGAAGGAGGAGGAAGGAGCATTGTGTGGCGTTAAAAATAAGAAATCTAGGCAGCTTAATTCGACTTTTGTTTTAGATGGTAAACCTTGCCAGCGTCTGTATTTCATATATAACTCATATTTCATTATATGTGTATACAGAATGTGTATACAAAACGCTTTCTCACTCTAACTTGACAGTATTCTTATGTCACGAGAGAATGAAACGTATGTTCCCATTGATTGGTTACTTATATCACGTGATGCTCAAAACCAATCAGAAATGACCTACATGGCAATACGAGTGAACACAAGAACCGGTTTATACATCGTAACCGCTTCAACAGTGTCAAGTTAGAGTGAGACAGTGTATAGGCCGCATTCACTAGAGAGCTGCGAGCCTAGCAAGGCAATTTCAATAGAACGGTTTTTAAAGTTCACGTGACCATTAGAGACTATAATCTATTAAGCTCGGGAATAGGCTAGAAAAAAAAGCGTTCTCGAGATGACCTAGGACGAACAGATACAAAAGGAGTGAACTCAATACATGCTGCTTTTAGCATAGAATTAGGAGCGACGTGAATTTCACTTTATTGCATCAAAAAGCAACGAATTCTCATCACTCTATCTAATGGTATGGCCTAGCAATTCCATTATTTTCAGTAATCTAATAATAAAAGATCAGAATTAACGTTTGGACATGGTGATTTCTGCCGCCAGTTTACTTTCTGCAGTCCTTCAAGCGGAACAGTAAAATTTGATAAGAAGAATTAGCATTTCTCTTGTTCGTCTCCTAATTTAGTTCTCCTCATTACTATACAAAAATATTTGATGGTCTCTCATGTTGCTGTTGTACTATCGTTCTATAATATATGCGCTTAACGATTGTAGATGTCTGGGTTAGTCAAAGTTCCACCACACCCGTTTATGCACGGAAGGACTAAACAATCTTTCTAAACCCATAATTTATAATGTTTATAGCACATTTTCGTAGAATTGCGTGTAGTGAATTGCTTAAGAGACGAATCATCCTTGCATTGGGCAAAACGCGTGCTGAACACTTCGGTTCCGCTCCACGCTTGCTCAAAACTCTGTTGAGATGGTGCGTGTGCAGGATGCACGTGATTGACGATTATAGAAAGGGGAGATCGCTGCTTAAACCAAAAGAATTTCTTTATTCGTAGAGAACTTATTAAGTACCGAAAGGTGCTTTATGCAATCAGTGTGGGGAAACGTGTCTGTCTGTAACTCTAACTCTTCCGAGGCTATGAAAGATTTTCAAAATCTGTTTTCGTCAGTCGATGAATATGGATCGGCCTCGGTGGCTCAGTGGCTGCGTGGTCGCCTCTGATGCCCGAGGACGCGGGTTCGACCCCGGCCGAGGACGACGAGGATTTTTTCAGGGGGACAGTCCTGAGATCACGCACTTCCTTCGGAAGGGAAGTAAAGCCGTTGGTCCCGTGTAGTCGTTTGCCGGCTGCACGTTAAAGAACCCTTGCGAGGCAAAATTTGCGGCCCCTATAACGCCGTCCTGAAATGACCATAGCAGTTGAAAAGGACGTTAATACCAAACAAACCAAACCAAACCAAACCGATGAATATGGTTCATGGCACGAACCTTTCAGAAATATTATCTAAATCCGTTCATTGGCACGTGCACAAATGGTACCTCAATTTTCTAGCCAAGCAATTTTCAATGGGAAGAATATTAAGTAATATATCAAACAAATTGTAATGACGAGATAGATGGGGTTATTCATTACTATTTTCGTCAGTCGATAAATATGGTACATGGCACGAACCAATCACATAAATTATCTAAATTCGTTTAATAGCACGTGCACAAATGGTACCTTCACGACCCCACCAAGCAATTTTCAATGGGGAGATATATTAAGTAATATATCAAACAAATCGTAATGACCAGATTCAAGCGGATATAAATTACTATTTTCGCCAATTAATAAATATATGGTTCCGGGAATGAATCATTTTGAAAATGATTGTAATCGAAACAATGGCACGTGCTCTAATGGTACCCTTTTGACACCCTCAAATGTTTTCAATGCTAAAATATGGCATGTAATATATCAAACGACTTGGAATGATTTGTCATGAATAAATACAACGAAAAATTGATGATAGTCGAAATTGGTTCAAAGGTACGTGGTTTAATGGTATTTTTATGGTCCATTAGAAACTTACAAAGTTAACATAAGGCAGTTTAAAAATATAGTTCCGCGAATAGTGTAGTTTAACCTTTCGGTACTTGGTTATGTCATTCCTTAATGGTTTATTATTTATTACGATAACTTGAAAACGGATTAACTTTTTCAAACTCTGTTTTCAACAATCCATTAATATCGGACAGAGCACGAACAAATTCGAAGGTTAGATAGCTAGAATCGGTACAATAGCACGTGCTCTAATGGTAGCATTATGATACCCCCTTTAAACTTTTCCAATGACAAGATATGGCGTGTAACATATCAAACAACTCGTAACAACATCTCATGAGTGAATATAACGAGTAATTAATGATAGTGGGAATTGGTTTAGTAGTAAGTGTCCTAATCGTACCATATGGTACCATTGGAACTTTCATTGCTATGATATGGCATGTAATACAACAACCAGCTCCTTACGAGATGTTAGGCTTCTTGTTATCCATAGCTAATTACTGGGAGACATATTTCTAAATGCTGGTAGCTAATCGCTTTGCGTCAACGGTAGGTGATAACGTAGAAACGCTTTAGTAATAAAATATGAAGAAATAATAAATGCTTCAAAGAAAGCTTCAACAATTAAGGCTCACTTCGTTTAACATTATGTGAGAATGCCTAAAAATTAAAGAACTTTTATTTGTTCAAATATATAAAGAATAACTACTCTCTTCATTTAACCTTTCAGTTCTTCAAGTTTATTCGTTTTAATACTCTATTTACGTTAGTCTACTTAGATAGTAATTTTCATATTTATATACTTTCTCTAAAGTGTAATTTTAGGTATCCGTGTGATGCTATACCACGAAAATGTGCTCCTTTGGCGGTAAAATCATTCTTGTTAACTATTTAAATGGGAACAGACTTAGAAATAGTAATGATGCGATAATAAAGAGGTCAGCAAGGCAATAGGAGTATAGTATTCAACATGTCGAACAATCGCTAATCGAGCTGAGCCAGATTCATTTCAGCTTCTTTTTTAGCTTTGATTTCACTAAGAAATGGCAGGAAGAAGTAATGCTCCATTTCTTATCTGTTTCTGATGGGCCGACCAAGTTTTAATCATTTAAGCATGCGCTAGTGTATTCAATATGAAATGAATATAGGGATCAACATTTTCAGACAAATGATGAACTAGGCCGCCATTTTGATTTCCGCCATACTGAATGGAGGACGTTTTTTACAAATGGAAACTAGGTCATGTGACATATCAAATAACATGAGAATTTTCTCAGAAATTCATTCTGCTTGTCGGATTGGACCTATCTGTCACGGTTTGGAAGTTGCCATCACTGAATATTTGCATTGTACTGCTCTGTGCTATCCTTCTTACGCAACCAGTGAGTTTTTAGGGATGTAAGATCAGGTGATCTCGGAGGCTCTTTCATTGGACCATGCCATCCATTTTAACTGGACATCAAGCTACTGACGAAAATGTATCCCATCATATTGTAAAAAAGGGAAGCTGCCATCTTCGATAAAAGACGGGAAAAAGTGGTATCCATCAGTACCGTTCGGAGTTACGGATGCTTTCAATAAAAATGAATGCAGTCTAACAGGTGCCCCATATCGCCATGATATTAAAACTTAATGTGATGTTAAATCCACCTATTCAGTTGGGGTTTGTATCGCTGATAGCGATGATTCTGACTATTAACTTCAACATTCACAAAAAATAAGCGTCGTCAATGAAGATCTTGCTGATCTTTCTGTAATGGCCGCATACAGTATTCGACAATACTGTCTGGGTCATCCCCAGAATGTTTCTGCAGCTTTTTGCGTTTTGTAAGGATGCCACTTTTAGTTTTGATGAGCCCAAAAGATGGACAGATATGTGATGCCACTTTATTGTGAGTGTCATCGACTGCTGTGTTGTGGCTCTTGGCGAAGGCCGCCAGGATTATCGTTGCTGTTTCATTGGGTTTATCTGATATTCTTTTAATTGGCGGTGTGTATAGGTATAACGGCTGAGAAATGCTCTGGCTTGACTGCTTCTTTCCCCAGATATCAGGAACCTCTCAATTCGCTCTTGCCTTGTTAGTGCTATCTTCAATCAATTGTTTGAGGTCCTGGGACTGAAGGAGATTGATGAGTCTAATCAGAGAACTTAATCAGCAGATGGGGAAAAGAAGGATCTAACTGACTTCAAAGGGTGACTCATTGTTGATGCTCATCTAGCAAAATAGATGCGATATCCAGAATATTCAACCATTGGAAGAAATGTTCCACGGTCTTTGTCCAAAAGGGGTAACTGTGGCTTAAAGACATCCATGAGCAGGAGAAATAGGACATCCACTGTGCAACAATTGACAATGATTTTAATCAAGGCTGTTCTCGACAGTTTTCTACCACCTCTGTCCATATTGCGAGCGGATTGCTGGCTTACATGAAACAGCAATTACTATCCTGCAAAGTAAACCCCCACTTCTGGGAACGGCTGTACAAGTCCTAGAAACTCCTGGCGTAGTCGTTTTTAGGGATAGCCTTCAGTTGGTCGTAACATTACGTTGGATGTCCGGTTACTTCGGGGGGCATCTTCCACGGTGTTCCGGCCCCTCGGAACCGTTTAAACCGCTCATAAACGCACTTCAAAGTGATAGCACATTCTTTGTAAACTGAATGAGTCAGCATTTCATGAGTCTCTTTCGTTCTCTGATCCGTTTTGGGTTTCGGCCGAGCACGCTCTTCAATGTCCTGTTTAAACACAATGAACACACACGATGAATCCAAATCGACAGTCGCGTGCCTATACGAAAACTCCTTTTTATGCAAAGAACAGGAAATTTCATATAAAGAGCTGTCTTCATGAAGACTAGATGAAGATTCGACAGGATCCCGAAGACCCAATGGATCAACATTTCTTATCAAGATAACTCAAGGTTCTCATGGTGTGTCTTGTATGCAGCTGCTTCTGTTGGTATGGAACTGGTCTTCTCATATTCATGGAAGGTCGGGTGCACGGAAGGCTTCTCCATGGACAACATTGCCAATGTTCACCATGCAATGGTGGTTCAGCAGCTATGCAGCGACGACATATCCGACAGAAAGTTCCAACAAATAATGATAAGGGAATGACTGGTGAATGCCTATTCTTCCATTGACTTACAAGTACTTCAACACCTTCTTGATTGTAATTTGTGCCAAAAGATGTTCAATAAAAAAATTAAACAGACTTTTCTAGTTCATTGGCCGTTCGATTGATACGCATTCGCTGCTTCAGCTTAAGTATTGGAAAGTTCATTTCCTAGAGTAAAAGTAATTAAGCATGAGGGAGGGAGCTTGAGAGGCGCATAAAGTTTTCCAATTTCTCTTTTATAGCTGGAATCTCTGTTATCGTGCAAACTCTTGCACGTGAAAATTATATGTAATTAATTTCTATCCACCCTCCCCTTGAGGAACTTTTTTCATTTATAATATTCTTAATCCTCAGTCGGTTTTATGGGAACTTCTTGGGTCTTTCTAATTTCTGGGTCAGATGCAACTGTTTTAATGAGTTTTTGTTCCTTTTAATATTTTCTCTCGTCAGATAGTGTGTAATTGCCTCCACTTTAATTATTCATAATAATTGTTAATTAAAAGCGTCTTTGCTTTCGTTTTTTTTTTTCAGCTTTGCGTTGTTATTATTATTAGTCCGTCTTCGGGGAGTAACGAGCAACAAAAAAAATTTTTTATGTTTCTTTTTTATTTTTATTTTTACGACGGAGGAAGAATTCTACAGAGAATTCTACAAAAGTTTATAGTAGAGATGGTTTTGAACCACCGATCCGGTTGTGATGGTTTTTTTTCCCTCCTCCTCTTTTTTTCATTTTTTTTTACAAGAACTCGACGCAGGTTCTATTGGTAAAAATTTCAAAGGGTTTATGCTTTTGATGTGATAGGAATAAACGATGGACTTAGCCCAACAGCAATTGCATTAGGAAGAGAGGATGATGGGAGCCTCGTCTTCGATTCTACGATTTCCATTTTGCTCGTGCCGTGCATTTTACGCGGTTCCGTGTTCGACACTGCCGTCAAGAAAACGGATCCATTTGTGGAGAGAGAGAGAGAGAGAGAGAGAGAGACGCTCGAAAACGAGTGAGTAAACGGGCGCTAATGCTCGTTGCATCTCCCCACAAAAACCTTCGGAGAAAATGAAAGGAGGGGAGGGTCCGTGAGCGAGGGGTAGAAAATCCTCCCCTCCAGCGTACCTTCATTACGTTTGCATTGTTTTTTTTCTCCTTTCTTTCTCCTTCCTTTCTTCTTTCGGAGCGAGGAGGAGAAGAGAAAAGCGCGACAATCTCCGGCGGCGTTTTGGACTTTCTCACGCAAAGCGGAAATGATATTTTGCTAAGGAGCATCAAAATAAATATAGAGAAAGAAATAAAACAAAAAACCCTCCCAACGCTGGAACTAACAAGCATGAAAAACCCACGCAGGGATGTGTGTTTGTGCGTATCGCTGTCGGCTTCATCCACCGCAGCCCTGCCAAAGGCTTAAAGCGAACTTCTTCTCTCTTTATTGTCTTCACTGACGTTAAATCATGGCGGCGGAGAAGGAGATGGAGATTCGGGGGTTTGTTTAGTAGATTTTTTTAGCCTTTCTTTTTCTTATTTTTTTCTGCTCGAAATTCCGCGGAAATTCTTTTCTTCTCCATTTCTAAATCACCCGGGAACTTCTATAAAGTAGTTCAGTTCATTTGTTAAACTCTAGGGAAGGACGAAGTCATGAATAAGAAGGGGAATCACGGCATTCTTGCTGAGACATAATTATCCTATGTGATTCTTTACGTTTTTCTTGATTTTATTTTTAGTTATTTGATTTTTATAAGTTTTATGATTTATATAAGAAAATTTTAATGTTTACCAATCTGATAATCACGCACAATAATAGACGAACAATTGTTGAAAGAAAATGGCATAGATTATGAAAATAATATCGGCAATGGCAAACGCAGTCGTAACATCAATTTTTGGAAGCAATAATTCTCAAGAACCTGAAGCTTCTTTTTCTTTAGAGTACTTTGCAAACGGAACTGAACCCCAAGTTTCACGTTTCTCAAACTAATAATAACTTTGTGAGTTATAATTGAAGACAATTTTATTACAAATTAATAGCAACCATTCTTAATTAATAGTTGTACATTTTATTTTACGCTAAAAACCTACATCGTTTGGTAGCAACTTTAAATATTATTGTCAAAATATTTCTCTTCTGTTTTCATGCATGTTAAATGCGTGTGCTTGTTTACTCTTGAAGTGGAAAGAACGGAAACGGGTGAACATCGTCTTAACTTGATAAAGAAAATTAATAAATAAACTATAAGGTATGTCCAAATGAAAAGGAGACTACAATTACCTGTAAAGAAATTTTAATAACAATATTATAATTACAGTTCATGTGAACAATACAATTATAAATAATCGCCATTGACATTGATCCCAGTGCACAGGAAGGGAGTGGATGGCTTCAGCGTAGAATTCCTGCGTTGCTGACGGATCCAGTTTTCCACTTTCAGAGATTTTTTTAAAGGACGAAGATATGGTTGATTGATTAGAATTTGGCATCGACTACTAAGATCATTTAACCCATCTCTATCAGGGATAGTTTTCAAGTTACTTTGACTATAGTTTTATCTACAACATTCTTTTAGGGGTATTGAGCTACATTATTTTTATAATTTATTTTATATTTAAAATGCATTTTTATTTATGGATGCATTATTGTGGAAAGACAAATGTATGCTCAGATGATAAAGTATCTCCAACAAAAAAATGAATAAATCAGATTAAAAACTAAATTGAAACTCAATTCCTTGTATATGACAATGACGTGTACATTGAAATAATGTAGCCAGAGTTTCAGAAATGGCAAAAGTTGGATATGAAACAAGTGCACACATTGATTTGCCAACTGCTTTTTATTATATTTCCCTTTACTAACCTTGGAGCCCGCTTACATGAAACAGCAGTTACTATCCTTCACAGTAATCCCCGTCGATGGTAATGCACTTCTGGGAACGCTTGTACAAGTCCTGGAAACTCCTGGCGTAGTCGTTTTTAGGGATAGCCTTCAGTTGGGTCGTAACATTACGTTGGACGTCTGGCCACTTCGGGGGGCGTCTTCTACGGTGTTCCGGCCTCCTCGGAACCGTTTAAACCACTCATAAACACACTTCAAAGTAATAGCACTTTCTTTGTAAACTGTTGTCATCATTTCATGAGTCTCTTTCGTTCGCTGATTCATTTTGGGTTTCGACCGCGCGTACTACGCCTTCTCTCTTCAATGTCCTGTTTAAACACAATAAACACACTCGCAGCGCTGATTCTCTCAAATTTGTTTAAACATGTCTCGACCTGTCTGGAGCAGGATACGACGATGGTGCACTCTTACGACCGTTAGCAATTTGACGTCATTCACCGAACTTTATTGTCACAGGTTGTAGTTCTATAAAGAAGAAATTAATATAGGTTCATATAACAGATATACAAAAAAAGTGACTTACAGGGTCGGGACACATTAATATGACCACCTCTCCTCGAACATGTTGGAACGTCCCATGGTATGTAGATGAAAAATCATTGCATATCATTAAAAGCTGATAACAGCAGATGTGTAGTAGCATCCGTTAACACAGCAATTGTCGCCGTCATGGACAGAGCAAGTGACCTGCCGGACCTCCAAAAGGGGATGATCTTTGGCTATCAGGCCAAGTGGGGCAGCATTTCAGAAACGGCCACCTTTTGTGAACTGCTCTAGGGCTGCCGTTGTGAAGGTGTACCGCGACTGGACGAACCACACAGTTTCGAGCAACCGAAGAGGTAACTGTGGGGCCTGGCCAAGACCAATCTGCGTGCCACTGTTGAGGAACTACACAGCAAATGAACAGTGGGGCCACTAGGCGTGTCAGCACCAAGACAGTGCAACGATCCCTCTTGAGGTTCGGGCTCCGGAGCAGGCGTATGGTAACAGCACCCATGTTGACGCTTGTGCATTGCCGAAAACGCCTCCAATTCGCAATGGACTATGGAGGCGTGGACCTCGGCCGAGTTGCAAAGGGTTGCTTTCTCTGACGAGTCGCGGTTTCTGATGAACAGAGTGGACGGACGATGGAGAATTCGCCGGGAAGCATCTGAGAACAGGCATCCCGACACCGTCGTTGGCAGACGACAGGCTGGTGGGGGAGGTGTGACTGTTTGGGGGATGTTTTCCTGGTATGGTCTGGGTCCACTGACACCGCTAGAGGGTACACTGAATGCTGTTCGTTACCTGACGATCGTCGCAGACCAGGTACACCCCTTCACGTCGACAGTGTTTCCTCAGGGGACGGCACCTTTCAACAGGACAATACTCCCTGCCATACTGCCAAAATTGTCCAAGACTGGTTCGAGGAGCATGAGGATGAATTCAAGCTACTCCCATGGTCACCAAACTCTCCGGACCTCAACCGCATTGAACATTTGTGGGACCATCTCGATCCGCATGTCCGCAAGCTGGACCCTCCACCACGCACTGTGATGGAATTACGGGATGCACTGATCGCCGAATGGTCCCAGATACCTGCAACCACCTTCCGAGGACTTATTGACAGGTATTTTATATTTTATAGGTATTCGAATTAATTGCGCCATAACGTCATGAATAATTAGTGCAGAAGGAACTCTATTTGTTCAACAACATTGGTTATGAACCGAAACAAAAAAGAAACAAAGTCACTTTTGATAATCATTGAAGATTGGGTCGGCAGTAAAGTGCCTATCGCTAAAAGCGCCACTATCCCCATCTGGCTGCAAAAATTATAACTCTAATCGTAATTAGGATTTGCTGTGTGAAAACATGGATTTGTTGATAAAGCTTGATTCACCTTGAATGTCTGTATGATGGTATTGATCTTGAATTGTAGTATGAACATTGTATTCGTATAAAAGCATCTCTATTTCGAATAGACATAGAATCGTTGATTCAGATACGTTTATGTTCGATTGCTAAGCTGCCTGTTCTAAGCCTTCTGCCAATCGTGCTCTAAAACAACACGCGTTCATTCAAAAATTATCTAGCACGGGTCGTGCTTTAGCTGAACACAACACGCGTAATACGACTAGCACGCGAAATGTTTGAATGTAGCTAATGAAAACAATCCCCTCTATAGGATCCCTAATATGCCAGAGCCGCTGATTGAAGACTGTCTTCAGTTTCAAAATAAACGAGTGTCTTATATTAAAAATCTTGTTTCTGATCTTTAAATGTAATTTAATTAATGAAGCTAATTAGCTGCCGGATTTCTCCAGTTTTCATTTCTAAGTTTGTGTTGAGAGATTTAATGAGCTTAGGACGACTAAGAGCTTAAGAAGGCGCTTTGCGTTCCCTTTTCTGTTTAATCATTTGTTCATTTAGAAATGAATTCTTAAATCATCCAATAAATTAATCAAGCTTATGAGAAATTTATTATTTACTCGTTTTTAAAGAATTTCTCTTTCTTCTTGGTTACACAGTCTCGTGCAAGGTTTCAAAGGTTGCTCTTCCTGTTATTCTTTTCAACATTACAGAGAAGCTTCTCAATATTTCTCTATAAGAAAAGCTGATTCTTTAGTTGTAATGTTTTGACGAGGCTCAGTCAAACGAAAACGATCGGAAGCTTGTAGCAGCGAGCAGGAACACTGCCAGCGAAAGCTGGGTGATTGGTTAGTAGTACCAGTGGGGCGCACTCAACAATCAAGAGTTTTGACGGCGGAAAAGCAGTCAGCAGCCGAAATTCACCGCCGAATGAGTGTTTTATGTGGACAACTATCTGATTGTAAATATGGTCTGCAATACATCATTCTTTGAAAGACGACCCAAAGCCTGACCAAGCCCATCATTTTCAAATGTGAATGAACTTGGTCAAACTAAGAGACGCATCACCAAGAATGAATTTCGACCGATACCATCAGGTATCTGGTAATTTTGGGCGGATAACTAGAGCGATTATTACTGTAGTGGGCCGGCAGACATAAAAAGGAAACGGGCGCATGCGTAATATACGTGCTTATCGATTGCAGATGTCTGCTTTATTCAGAGCTCTTGAAACATGGCGGCCTCCCTCGCTTATAAATCTGTTTGTTCAAGGAAAACTATAAACAATCAAGATAGATCCATAATTTAAATTGTTTCTAACTGTTTAAAGGAGAATGGGTTTAGAAATATTATGATACAATAATAAAACAAACGAGTAAGGTAATCGGAATATCGTATTCAATCCATCTGTCGCCCATTAGGAGACTGCTTTCGGTTTCGTTTTGGTTGCGATTTCACTAAAGGAATGCCAGGAATAAGTAATGCTCTGTTTCTTGCCTTTTCTGATTGGTTGAATGAGTTTTTCTCATTTGCGCATGCGTCATTTCCTTTTTCTTTCATGCCGGGCACCTTAATTCCGACAGTGCACGAAGACTCTGGATATCTTGCGAGACCGGGCTTTCTATCCCACAGGATCATGCACGATAACCTACGAACACGAAAAAATCCATGGATATCCTGGCACGCTTCAAGTTGGAAGTCTTAGAACACCCACTCTATGGTCCCGACTTCTTTCCATGCGAAAAGAACTTAAAGGGGCGGTGCAAGATCGGCTGCGCTCCTAACCAACAAACTTTTACGCCACTAGTATCCGGCGACTTGCGATACAGTGGCGGGACTAGTGGCAAGTATGCCCTGTCCTTTCCCCGCAATTCTTACTAATCCTTTTCATTTGACTGCCCCTGGTACATGGTCTGAGGCTTAAAGGTCACTTTATTATCAAAAAGTATACATAACATTTTGTGGGTCATTATTTTAGATTCGTGAATTGTCATGCCATTCTCTCTATTCACTTCTTCAATAATTAAATATCCTCTGGAGTACCTTATAAAATGCGTTCTTTATTATCAGAGGCTTTAAAATATTCATGCATTTCCGATGTAGGATCTACAAAATCTAAAAAAAAACAAAAAAAACACTTTAGCGACCACAACTCGATCTGTCCTCTCGGATAGACTCACTTTAACTCACCTTATCCCTATTGACATTGACACCCAGGAACCAATTATCGTCTCTGTAGAAACAGTTATCAGCTTAATCGCTAATCCTGAAAATCCCTCTCCTCTTCCTACGTTGGGGACTAAACCACCTAAAAATCGCTCGACCTGCTTAGAACAAATGAGATATGCTTACGTGCTCGGGGATGTGAAAAGGATTAGCCTGCTGCATTAGCTATCAAAATTGTTTTAAAGTTAAATTATAATTTCACACTGTCTGTCCATTGGCTTTAATATGACCACCACTCGAAACAGACCTTATACTGCGTATGTGCGAAAATATCACACGCACTGGATTAAAAACATGTGCGAAACAAATGTTATGAATGAATGAATTTGAATGAATCTAATCAGAAAACTTGATCTGTATGGGGAAAAAGAAAGGCCTAACTGAATTCGAAAATAGGGACTGGATTCTCGAAAGCTGCGATATCCAGAGAATCCAAGTGTTCGATAAATCCAAGACAATCGATCATGAGTGGACACATGAACAATGGAAGAAGATTATATGAACTGATCAATCACGATACACATTTGTTTATACCGACAATAGGCAGAAGGTTTGGCGAGAGCTGGTCCCTCGCTATTGCTGGAAGATCCTCTACGTTCTACCTCAACATTGTTGCTGTAATGTCCATCCTGCAGTGCTGCATTTTTATCTTGCATGGATGATAATGCTACTACTGTTCTTAGCGCAGGGTTGGTTCAACAGTGATTCCCAACACATCTGCTAGGAGAACTAAGGGAATGTCTGGTGAAATCCTTTTATTTATGCTTTGCTGATTTTAATATCATGAAATGGAAGTTATGGCAAGCGAGTGAATTCTGTCTTTTACCTTCTATAATCTAACTGCATACCTTTGTGGACTGAGAGTTGACGACAGCTGAATGACCCACCTACCAGTGGATCATCAAATTTACTAAGGATGCCGTTAGAAGTCTCCCCGCTTCCAGTTGTTTTCGATATGGCGAGCCAGCACTTCAACAAGTGCGAGTCACCGATAACCGTCCGGCCGGAATTTCATATAAGATTCGGAACGGAAGCCTCTATTGCTAAGCCCTTAGGTTAGTTTAGGTTAGGTTAGCATTAGAAAATGGCATTAAACATTCCAAGAAATGGGCTGTTTGTTTAAGCGGAAACACATAGGTCGGCCAGCCTACTTTTCGTGCCATCCGAGAGCTGGGGCTGCCTCAGAAGATTGTTTGACGTGTTCTGCGACGTCGCTTGCTACTAAACACCCGTAAAAGACCATTTCGAAACTTGATGATATGACGAATATTTTGTCCTTTATCACACCTCTGTACGTTGGGGTTGGCCTGTTTGTCTCGTCGGTTGGATCGCTGATCGATGGAGTTAAGCAACTTCAGGCGCGGCCAGCTGCTGACTGGGTCACAGCCAGTGGCTTGAGGACCACTGCTGGGTGGAACGGCTATTTGGGGCACAGCTGTTGGGGGACTTTAGTCTGACCCATTTGCTGAGTGACTAGTGCTGGTTGTCCAGCAACTGGTGATAGCCACTGGTTTGTTTGTCCGCCAGCAGCTCTTCCATCATGAACCCCCCGTGCTTTGGAGGGCCGTCGGTCCCGGCTGCTACTGTCATCTCGTAGCAGTCGTTAGTTTCTGGGATGGCGCTAAACTCCTTCGAAGGAGTAAGTGCCGCAGATTCTCGTTCTGCGATAATCTACCCTCTGTATAAGATAAGATAAGACCTCTGTACGTTTATTTTAACTATGAATACAGGGTGTAACATAAAGGTTCATCACATTTCAATCGTAAATAGCTCGGCAACCGTTGGTCGCAGGTCAATGAAAGAGGGGAACGTCAAGTTTTTGTTCAATGCCGGTAGAGGTCTCTAGGGTGCATCTGGTAGTCCCGTCAGCAGTTACTGTCAAGATGGCGAACGCACAACACAAAGCCTTTTTTTGTGGCCACCTCGATCCCCAGACCTCACTGTTTCTGATTTCTTCTTGTGGGGATACGTAAAAGACCGTGTTTTTGTGCTCCCTTTCCGGCAAATTTGGAGGAACTGAAAACTTGAATAGATGGGAGGAATTTGATTATCGGCTAGATGTGTGTTGTCCAGCAGGAGGAGGACCATCGAACACGTTTAACGCAGGAGGTTCGGTAGCTGTTTCAAGATACGTTCCCTGGTGTACCTGTGCCTCCAACCTGCCACCTCCGACCAGCCACTACACAGTAACTTTTGAATCATCCTGCATTAAATCTATTTGATTCACATTTGGTACAATCGTTTACAAGGGTAATTTGCCATTTTTCAATTTTCTCAATTTACCATTTAAAACTATTGAATTATCTTTCATTGACTTAGAAAGGCTTCAACTCCTTATTGATTCTATACCAATCCAAATAGGGAGTCCAATAAAATATTAAACACATGTTTGTAATTCTTTGGCCAGGTTAGACTAGCATTGCTCTTATTATTCCGCATACCTGACACCTTTTATAAGAAGAAATTCAAAAGCAATCTGTGTCGCAATAAGGAAACCTCTCTCTGTCATAATTAGATCCAAGGTAGAAAATTTTCTTCAAAGTTAAACTTCCCGATCCCCCAAGATAAATTTATTTTCACGGAAGATGAGATAATAATATCCTTAACTTGATGAAATTGTAACAAATGATTGCTTAATATATTATCGACTTTTTTCCCTCCCACACGCGCTCAGTTGAAGTTTTTTTAAAGAAGAGACGAGGAAGGTAGGGAAGGGGAAAAAATGAAACTGTGGAGGGGACGATGATTAATAACGCTTTACCCCTCTTCTTTTTCTCTTCTTTTTTTACCCCCACTCTCCTGAAAATGTTCAAAAATCAATAGTCCTGGGTGGGGGATGGAGGCAAATCGCCTAGGCAAACAGGGAGGGTATGGGTGTGGGGGGTAGTTGAAGACATTACGATCGGAGGAGCCGCTTCTTCCCCGTTGCTTAATTTTTAACGGGAGACGGGGGGAGGAAAAGAAGATAAATAAAACGGACCCGAAGCCCTTGAAAGTGAGTAAAAGTTGGCGAATTTAAGTGATAAATTTTGAAGTTTGGAAAGAAGGCTCGCTCGGTAGACCCTACTTTTTTTTTAATAGCCTATCCTCGCGGAGGTATTAAATAATATAACAACCAAGAAATTCAGATTTTGTGAAATTAAATTTATTGTCAACGAGTTTGGAATGAGAGGTGCACAGGAATGCCTCGAATACAGTTTATGGGTAAAGAAAAATATAGTGTATTGATAATGAAAAAAGAAGGCCAGCATATGAGTCCATTATTAGTCAACCCCTTTTGTCGCCAGAAGTATTGGAACATCTCTTAGCAATATAAAGTTCGGATGATGACTTTGTTCATGGATGCCACTTTATCGAGAAGTCAGTTTATGAGCATTAGAGTCTGTTATACCTTTCCAAGTCCATCGTCAGAGCGAAAGAAGTGCTTCTTCTTCAGTTTAGCTGGCGGCAACTTTACAACTTCCTTACACAATAGCACAAAAAAGTTTGCGAATATTCACCACGGTATCTTTTTCCATTTCGTTGTTTGTAACGTCAGTCGTTCACAGACGCCATTTTAACGGCATCTTTCGGAACGCCGTGCAACTCCGCTAAAAAGCGCGGGAAACTTCAAATTTACAGGATGCATAGGATTCACTTTTCTATCATTATTATTGACTGAGAAAAGAATTTTGGGACATGACTTTCTTTTCTCTCATTATTAGGTTGATGTCGGATAGGATAGAAAGGGAACCAATGGGTTCCATGACAAAGGGAGCCAAATGTAGCGATAAAGCTCGTAAATTAGGGAGAAAATTGCCCCTTTTTTAAAAGAATCGATATTGATCACTCAACCGAAACTTAGATATAATTTGACACTTAAGTGTCACCTAGCTTTTGTTGGCTTACCCCGAATATCTGCGGTTCCACACCCCCTATTAAAATATAATTAATTTTAAGGTGGCCCTCTTCATTTTTCATATTGTTCCTCGCTCATTCCTTTCAATTTTTCGCTTCATCAGTGGCCAACGAAGCGTCTTTAGAAGAAGAGAAAAATGAGGAAGTGAGTGAAAAAGCGTGCCGGAAGTCATTTCCGATCTTTTTTCCCCTAGCGAAGCGTTATTCTTCTCGACCATTCCCCCAATTAAAGTCTCTAAAAGACCCTGACGCTTTATAAACTGCTGAGCCTTGAAAAACTTCGGCGATGACTTGGACGAAATCCGTTTGGGTTAACGAATCTCAAGGATAGAATGGGAAAGAGGGAAAATATTTCTCATAGTTATTTTTGTTTAAATCATATCCAAAGTCACTGGATTACCCAAAATAGATATTTTATTGGACCCCCTTTAGCGCGAATTACAGCAAGTATGCAAGCTGGCATAGAGACAATAAGGTGTTGAAATACTTGTTAACTCAATGGAAGACCAGGTATTATCATGCATTTCTTTGTCCTTTGACATGTTCAATTTGTATCTGGATTATATACAGATTTATACCTGAATTTTCAATAGAAATCGTCGGTATTCACAACTAACAACTTTAGCAAATGATTATCTGGCCAGCACAAATTTGGCGCTTCTACTGTTGAACCCGTTCTTGTGTAAAATGTAGGGTATGTCGAAAGTCTGTTACCCTTCCTCTTTTTCCACTAAAGGCAATGGATAGGAATTTGAGAGTACTTTTCTGATGATACGCTCAGATTAATTTCAACTATGCAAATTAAGAAAAATGCAAATCGCATCATTTCAACTTTAAAGCTCTGATCCCCAAATCGTGACCCACAGATTGTTATGCAATCTCGCCCTACACAACGCACCAAAAAGGTTTGCAGGAAGAGTGAAAATATATCAACTCCATGCATGAGATGCCCGCAGTAACTGAATGAGCGGGGCTACTGACCCGTCGCGCCAAAATTTGCAATTTAAAATTTGTTCAGCATCAAATTCGGAACAAAACAAAGAAAAAGCCCTAAATTAAACAGCCCTAAATTATGACTTCTTATGATCATGTAACAATGTATGAATTTTCAGTGCACAGGCTTAACGCATTTATTTATTTATTTATTTATTTATTTATTTAATCTAAAGAAAGATACAAGTCGTCCACCCAGGGCCAGTATGGCGGGGGCCGACGAGGTAGGTCCCTGGGTGGGGAGCAAAGAAATGATATTTGATATATTAAAAATTAAATTTTAAGGATAGAAAGGGCGAGGAAAGGAGAAGAAAGTTAGTTTGGTGGGAATGTTAAAAAATATTTCTTTATACGGTATTTGAAAGTGGCAATGTTTGGTGATGAACGGAGAGCTAGGGGTAATGTGGACCAGAGTCTATTCCCGGCGATGGAAACACTTTTGAGTTGGAAGTTTCGTCTTATGTGAGGGATTGGCAGGGAATCAGAGTATCGGGTGTTATAAGGGGTTCTAGTAGTGGTAAATAACTGTTGAGATAGGGTAGTAACTATGGAATTATTCAGGGCTTTGTATATAAAAGTTGCTAGGTTAATATTGTAAAGTTGCTGTATGGGAGTTATGCCCATGGAATTAAAAAGGTGAGAGACTGGGGTAGGTTTACGAACTTTTAGCAAAATGCGTATAAACCATTTTTGAAGTCTAAATAAGCGCAATAAATTAAATTTAGTGTTGATCCCCAAAAAAGGAGGCCATATGAGAGGGAGGAATGGATTAAAGCATTATACAGTAAAAGATGGATTTTGGGAGGGAGGAAATGAAGACGAGAAAAAAGTCCTAATCTTTGGTTTAGCTTAGAAGCTAATGCATTAATGTGAGCATCCCAGGAAAGGTTATGGGATAAGTGAATTCCTAGGTATTTAAAGGATTTGGACGAGTTAATCTGTTGAGAATTATAGGTTAGCGAGAATTCGTTCTTGCACTGATGAAAGATGATATATAAGGAAAGTATTTTTAAATTCCTTGTATACACTTTGGATAAAATAAATAATTTTCATTTTCATTTGTACGACCCTTATATATTATACTTTTTATTTAAAAAAAGACGCTTACTTATTGCAGGGCAATACACTGAAATTTGGACTGTCCGGGAAAACCGAGTCGTTCTGGTCACATAATTAAAAACAAACTGAATAATTATTCATTTCTTTAAGCAAATTTAGATATCTTTTTATTCGCGATTTAACTCCATTTTGAAAATAAGAGTCTATGCAAAAAAATTTTATTTTTAGGTGGTTTTCTGTGGAAAACAGGAAAATTTGTCAAAATGTATGTACGAAGTGAGAACTCCACTCATTCTGGTGGTTTTCTGTGGAAAACAGTAAAATTTGGCAAAAAGTGTGCACGAAACTGGGAATCCAGTTTATTTGGTTTGCACTACATTATGCTTATCTCAGTTGGTAATGAGAGGGAGGTTAAACAGCGCCATGGCAAAATTGAGACACGTCAAAAGCAACAATGGAAATTAGTCAGTAAAAAGGTCTGTAATAATAAAGGAGGCTATGGTCTAGAATTAAAGAATTAAGATTACAATAAACAATAATGTAACAATGTGTTCAAGATAATTTAAAATGTGATAATTTAAAATGTGATAATTTAAAAGAATGGCACAAGCTCGCCATAACTATCGTCAATAATAATAAAATTAGTTAAGGCATCGTTATCCAACGATAAAAGGGTTTTAGCATCAAAATGTTACGAACAGTAGTGGCTCGTGACTATAATAACAGGAGGGGCACAAATACAAAATTTCAGGTTCTTAAGCCTTTTCGTACAAAAGTTATAGCTTGATTTGTATTTGGAGCCTCACGGCCCCTGCCGAGATCTCAGAGGACTATATCAATTTTAGTGTGTTATAGCCAAAATTTTAAGCAACACATTATAAATATAAAACATTTCAGGTTTCTGGACTTCTGGTTTTAAATTTATAGCTTGATTTGAGATCGAGGCCGCAAGGCCCCTGCCAAGAGATTTATATAATTTTTAATATAGATTAACTAAATTTTTAAATACCACACTATGATTAAACAAAATTTCAGGACGTAGGCCTTTCCGTTCAAACTTTATAGCTTCAATTGTAACTATAATTTTTAAGTAACGCACTGTAAAAATATAAAACTTCAAGTTCTTAGGCCTTTGTAGTATTCAAATGTTAGAGCTTATTTGTGATTTGGGCTTCAGGGCCCTTGTGGAGACCTAAGAGCCTTATACCAGTTTTTCGTGTATATTAGCTAAATTTTTTAGTAAACTACCATATGTACACAAATTTTCAGATTTCTAAGCCGTTTCGATCAAACATTATAGCTCTGTGTTTAGGGCTCCTACCAGGGCCCCAGAGGACTATATAAGTTTTAGTGTATAAGAGCTAAAAGTTTAAGTAACACACCATAAATATGCAAGAATTCAGATTTCTGGACTTCCGGTCCAAAAGTTATAGCTTGATTTGTAACTGGGGGCTCAGGGCCACTGTCGAGATCCAAGAGCCGTATACCAGTTTTTAGTGTATATTAGCTAAATTTTTAAGTAATTTTCTATAAGTAAACAAAATTTCAGATTTCTAGATCTTTTCATTTAAAAGTTGTAGCTTTGCTTGTGTTTGGGGCCTGTAGGGCTTTGCTGGGGCCTATATTACTTATTTTGTATATTTGCAATATTTTTTTAGTATGACACTATGAATATACAAAATTTCAGGTTCCTAGGCCTTTCCGTTCAAACGTTATAGCTTCAATTGTATTTGGTGCCTCGAGGCCCCGGAGGGGTTCTAGAGGCTTATCTCAACTTCCTTCTATATTGGCTATATTTTTAGTACCAAACTAAAAATATACAAAATTTCAGGTTTCTAGACCTTTCCGTTCAAAAGTTATAACTTGATTTGTATTTGAGGCCTCGTGGCCTTCTGGCGGGCCCCATAGGCCTACATCACATTTCTTGTGTATAAGCTATATTTTTTTAATACCCCACTATAAATATACAAAATTTCAGATTCCTAGATCGTTCCGTTCAAATGCTATAACTTCAATTGTATTTGGAGCCTTGGGACCTCCGGCGGGGCCCTAGAGGCTTATATCACTTTTATTGTATATTGGTTTGTTTTTTTTAGAACCGCACTACAAATTTACGAAATTTCAGGATTTTTGCCCTCTTTGTTCAAAATATAAAAAAAGAACCATGAAATTCATACAACTGGCCCCTGAGGGGCCCCGAGCCACCCAAGAAGGATTCGCTATATTTTTCGCACCGTCCTCTGTATAGGACCTACGTGTGAATAAAATTTCAAGCCTCTAGGTCAATCCTTTCAAAAGTTATGGCATGTGACATACGTGTTATATAACATCTGTACAGATGTTATATACATCTGTACCCTAATAATAATAATAATAATAATAATAATAATAATAAATCTGCCTCTGATCTTCCCATTTATAAATCTGGCTCCGGTTCGAATATCAAAAACTACAGACCTATAAGCATACTGCCTACCCTAGCCAAAATAAGCGAAAAAATCTTGTTCTCAGATACTGTTGACCACTTCTGGTCAGTCATCCCGAAAAAGCAATACGGTGGACGGCCCAATACCCCAATCTCATATATACTATTAAAAATTCAACTAAGTGCATTGAACGCCCTTATTCGGAAACAGAATCTCCTTATTGCTCTTACCGATCTGTCGAAGGCCTTCGACAGTGTTTCTAGATGACAATTGATTGAACAGCTGAAGGCTTTAGGCATTGAAGAATCGATACTGTCCCTAATTAAAGACTTATTCTCAAACCGATACAATTACATGATTGGCCCCAAAGATAATATGTCTCACCGAACGGAACGAGGCGTAATGCAGGGCTCTGCATCTAGTATTACCTTCTATGCAGTGGCAACCAGCCCATTGTTTAATTTACACCTTAAAAGTGACATCTGTGCTTATGTCGACGACAATATCCTATACACAGCAGATTCCAATGAAACCCCTGGTGAAGCCATTAAAAACATCCATCACGATCTCTCCTTGCTTAAGCAATGGTATGCCAACAATGGGATGACACTCAATGAATCCAAGACCTGTTTACTTAAAATCACCAACAGCAGCACTAAGCCCAGAAAATCCTAGGCGTATTATTTGACAAATTATCCTTTAAACCCTGCATTGAAGATCTTGTCATGCAACTGAGCCGCCTTAGATATCCTGTCAAGCGCCTAAAACAGACCTTGAATAGGAGAAAGATCACCATAATAATAAAGAGTTTGGTGATTTCTAAACTAAATTATGCAATTATTTTATGGTCCTCTGCCTCCCGATTCTTATTAACGACGATAAAAGTTGCATACAACTCAATACTACGGCTGGCTTATTCAATTCCCCGCTACACTTCCGTTACCCCATCATGCAAAGCTAATGATATATTAACTCTTCCTGGTCTAATACAATTGGCCAAGTTCAAAGAACTACACAGGGCCTTGTATGATCCTCACCACCCGGCCCACTTTATTTCTCAATGGATAAATAATAACTGTAACACCCGAGTAACCCGTAAATTTAAATTGGAACCTCCCTATATCCTCCAGTCAACACTAAAGAAGGCCTTTCCTTATAACACTATCGACGATTGGAACCTCCTTCCATATGAAACAAGAGAAACAATATTAAACTGTAAACTGCCAAACTGTAGTAACCATAAGATCCATGTTAACAAGCTACTTAATCAATATGTAAAAAACAATCAATTGTAATTGTGACTTATGTACTCAATACCCCTCTGGGGTGCTATAATTTCAAATAAATAAATAAATAAACCATTGAGGAATGACATAACCAAGTACCGAAAGGTTAAATTAAACCATTCGTGGAACCGTATTTTAAACTGCCCTATGTTAATATTGTAAGTTTCAAATGGACCATAATGACCCATTAACCACATACCTTTAAACCAATTTGGATTATCATTAACTTTACGTTATATTCATTCATGACATATCATTCCAAGTCGTTTGATATATTACATGCCATATTTTATCATTGAAAGTTCCAATGAACCATAATGGTTCCACTAAACCAGGTTCCTTGAAACCAATTTGGACTATCATCAATTTTACGTTATATTCATTCATGACACCTCATTGCAAGTCGTTTGATATATTACATGCCATATTTTAGCACTGAAAGTTCCAATGAACCATAATGGTTCCACTAAACCAGGTTCCTTGAAACCAATTTCGCCTGTCAGTAATTTTACGTTATATTCATTAATGATACATCATCCCAGTTTGTTTGATATATTACATGCCATATCTTATGATTGTAAATTTTTTAGGGTCTCATAAGGGTACCATTAGAGCACGTGCCATTGTTTCGATTACAACCTCTATCAAAATGGTTCATTTCCTGAACCATATTTATCAGTTGGCGAAAATAGTAATTTATATCTGCTTCAATCTCGTCGTTACGATTTGTTTGATATATTACTTAATAAATCTTCCCATTGAAAATTGCTTGGCGGGAAAATTGAGGTACCATTAGTGCACGTGCCAATGAACTGATTTAGATAATAATTGTGATTGTTCGTGTCATGAACCATATTCATCGACTGACGAAAACAGTTTTTGAAAATCTCTCATAGCCTCGGAGGAGTTAGAGTTACGGACAGACAGACAGACACGTTTCCCCACACTGATAGCATAAAGCACCTTTCGGTACTTAATAATAATAAATATTATTTAAGTCATTAAGTTAATAATAAATTTCTAAAATTTATTTAATAATATTTTTTTAATATTTAATACAATTTTAAAACTTTTAGCTGATAATTAAAATCCAGAAATTATTACACCAAATATCAAAAAGTATTAAATATTTAAACACTCTTAACGAAAGTTGTGTCCTGTTAAATTTCCGATTTGAACTATTAAGCATTGCCGAAACGTAAAGTCAACAATGTCTAAAATAGACATTGGAAATTTAATTGGACGGGCCCAGTCCATCTTTCGTTAAAGAGGTTGCAGGTAGCCGTGTGCAAATGAGAACACTTGAAATGAATTCCTGCTAAGTGAACTCGCTCATGATTTCAGCTTCAAATTAATTCGTTTCTCAATTTGCATGATTAAGTATATGTTTTGAATTTATAAATTACACGATATTGTAATAACCATTAGAAAATAGAAGTTTCGAAAATAATAAGGTTGCTGAAGTTTTTCAAAGCCGCTTGTAGAAGCTGTCCATCGGAAAAGCTTAACTCGTTTGGATATTTACTGTTAATCAAATCAGAATTTTGAAAAAAAACAAAAACGTATCCATCATCATAATTTCTAAAATGATCGCAATTATGGAGTCCTATTTTAGCGCTTTTCGTATGATGGACCTTGTAAGCCGGCACTGAGTTGTTCAGAAAAGGTATTTACCAAAATCTTGATCTTTTTATTAGTTTTAATACAAGTTATTCTTTCTTTTAATATTTTTAATACGCAGTTTCTTTCGGTCTATTATCTTTAGATCTTAACAACACATGGTGACTACCATTCTATGAATCGAGCACTAATATTCGGTAAGTTTGTTTTCATTAATTAATTATATTGATTAAAGCAGTAGAAGAATAATTGGCTCAAAATAAGCATGGATTTATTATATATGAGCTTAATGGTCTCAAATTTCACTAGAAACTCAAACTTACTGAGGCGCTTCCATTTTCATTTATTGGAAGGGAGGTTAGCCTATTTAAGAGAGCTACTCTTATTATTATTATTATTATTATTGTATTAAGCCTTGATGATATCAGTCTTTAAAATAATAAGTTTATTAACCCCAACGAGCTTTGGATAAATATCCGACCGCTCTCACTTTCGCCGAGTCAGAGGTCAGCCGTTAACAATTAATGCAAGTCATGAATAAATTTCCTATGCAAAAGAAGGGAGGACTCGATTTCCATAAAGCCAAGTTTTAAAATAAAACGCGACGAGAATTTTTACATTTTCTATAAATTAAAAAGGAAATTTTTTATTCGTTTGCCTTTCTTTAGTTTTTTTTTTTTTCTCGCCCTCATTAAAATGCAACGCATGCAAATTAAATAGTCTCCTCTGACGGATCCTTTCCACTTCCTTCTTCAACCGGAAACTTTAATTACTCGCATTTTGAGATGGAAGCGCAACATCGTGTCATCTTTTACATAAATAATTTTTTTTTTTTAAATATAAAAATATTGTAATAAAAAATTTGACAGGGAGACTGGAATTTTTGACAACCGTTTCGTGATGCGTTGTAAAATCGATTTCACGTGTTTTATACTTTTACGTACACGTCTCTCTTTTTAACCTTTTTTTTTTACCATTGTGGTGTGTTACTCCGTTTATTATTATAATTTATCAGATATACTAGTTTTTAATTAATTACATAAATATAAAGGTTTTTAAATTTAACCTCTCAAATAAAAAGTTTAAAATAAAAAGCACACATTCACTCTTTAGATGGTCTCTTTACACAACATCAAAGCGCATATTTCACTCATAAAGATGATAATCTGATGCCCATCATATGTTGATTTATAATGAAATTTATGTCTACTTCTGGAGTATCAACATTTATTAGGTACCGAAAGGTGCTTTATGCTATTACTTGTGGCGGGGAAGGGGTTACCTGTCTTGTCTGTAACTCGATCTTGTCGAAGACTTTGAAAGAGATTCGCCAATCGATAAATTTTCAGTGTTTTCGTAACGACGAGCTATGAGCAAA
Organism: Rhysida immarginata; assembly: GCA_023313115.1. Lineage (NCBI taxonomy): Eukaryota > Metazoa > Arthropoda > Chilopoda > Scolopendromorpha > Scolopendridae > Rhysida > Rhysida immarginata. The sequence goes on from JAHWFO010007044.1 coordinate 1,235,334, forward strand.
TATAACAACGTTATTAAGTACTGTTTTCACCAATCGATAAATAAGGTTCGAAGATTGACGATATTGGTGCAATACCTCGTGTTCTAAGATCGCCTTTATGATACCCCGTTAGAAATTTTCAAAGCTAAGATATGGCATGTAATATATCATACAACTTAAAACGACGTGTCATGAACGAAAATGCACTGCTTTGCAATGAAATTGCCCCACTAACAAGGAGTTATCCGACCTTATCCATATTTAGTCTGGGGCCCGGAGAAGCACGTCAGATCGTACCGATAGGCGGACAGAACCATCACCCTGCGGCAACTGCACGACAACATCACTATTCACGGAACTGCTCCAGTGTCAATAGCAACAATAGCACGCCGGTTACACGCCGAGACAATGTCTGCCAGGCGTCCATTGTTGTGTCTTCCTTTGACACCTGAGCACCGCGCGATACGACTGCAATGGCGTCGTGAACGAGTGGATTGGCGAATGGAATGGCGCCCGGTGGTCTTCAGCGACGAATCCCGCTTTTGTTTGGACACCGACGACAGACGCGGGTGTGGCGCAGACCATTGGAACGTGCCAATGAACAATGCATCCGGTATCGCCATCGTGGACCAACACCCGATGATCTGAAGTGCCTTCGGCTACGATACCAGAACACCTTTAGTCACCATCCAAGGCACCCTGACAGCAGCATGGTACGCCACAGAGATTCTGCAGCCCGTATTACTGCCCTTTCTGCACACCACAACCGGCGCAGTCTTTCAGCATGATAACGCCAATTGAGCATATCCATTGAGCACATGTGGGACATGGTGGGACGTCGTTTACGATCACCCCGCAATCTCCATGAACTGACACAGCAGGTTCATCAGGCCTGGGCCGACATACCCCAAGATAACATTCGCCACCATTATGTTCACCTACACCTACGGCTGGAACAATGCATCGCCGCTAGAGGTGGTGCCACAACCTACTGATGCCGCTTTCCGTTGGGACACCCTGTACAAACGAGTGCACGTCTTGGCTCCATAACGTAATAAAGGTGTGTTCAGATGTATCACTTTTGGCTGATTCGGATAACTCCTTGTGGGTGGGGCAATTTCATTGCAATAAGATTAGATTGTGACATTCCATGTCAGTGTAGTGTTTTGCGTGGGGTGTCACATAGGTCCGGCGGGAACCTTGATTATTTTATTACATTTTTTTCAGCATTAACCCTTGCTGGTTGTTTAGATGTTTTCATGTATTTTATTATTATTATTATTTTGAACAAATCTATCTTAGTTTAATTGTGGGTTTTTCTTTTATATTTTCTACGTCCTATTTGGGTCCATTTACTTATTTAGATCAAATAACGGTGATTAGATCGTTTTAGATAGGTAGATTAATGTGTTTTATTGAGCAATATGACTTTTGCATGTTTAAATACGTTTGTTTTTGGTGGCGTCAGCTGTTCTTCGGAGAAAATTCTCGGAGGATCATTGCCAGGCTCCAACATGGTATTGTTGTTCAAATATGTAATGTTGAAAAAATTACTAATTATAAAAAAAAGAGGAGTTGAATGTTGTTGCTGGTGGAAGAAAGACGTTCGGAAGAGAGAAAGAAAGCCGACATGTTCTTTTCTAGTAAGGGGTTTTCTTTGGGTTACTGTGGTCCTCCCGCTTTAAAAGGGCCACGCTATGCGCTCCGGTAGTGCAAGGCAAGCATTTGTAAACTTCCCTTATAAGAAGGTTAAGCAACGCGCTGTTTAGTGAAGTGTACGTCTGGGATTGCCGGTGATTGAACCTTTGTTGATGCATTCCAGTAACTGAAGATTAAATTGATTGAAGATTAATTTGATGACTTATGTTTTAACTGATTTAGTCCTGGGTAATAAGATTGAAGAGCAGAACCATTAAAATACTGTTGGCATGTACTATTATCTTTAAATGTATGATTGGATTGTGTTTTGGTTTAGATGGTATACCAATTAAGCAGGTACCTGATTGAGCTAATTAATTTTGATTATTCACAATTAAAAACCTGTATTGGCCCTAATAGGAAGTTAAATAAATGATTTGTTTTATTACTTGTGTAGTACTTGCAAACACGCACATCGTCAAATTCATATCAGTCCCGAACCCCTATCTTCCACCCCACCTAGCGAATTCCTCCTTAGGTCTTCGAGTATTATTGTAGTGGGAGGGGTGGGTGGTAACAAGATAATAAGTTTGAAGATGGTAGAGTTTAAGTGGTACTTGTTCTAATGATACCATTATAGTGCTACGAGAAATTTTCAATGCTAAGATATGGAATATAATATATCATACAACTCGAAATGGTGTGTCATGAGTGAATGATGAATCTATAAGAGTAATTAAGTTCGAAGGTGGCCGGATTTGATTCAGTGGAACCTGTTTTAATGTTTTCAAATAGGATTCAAAATTTTTGGAAATGTTTCAAATTGTTTATGTGGCGACGATTAGTTTAGCATTTCGATACAGGTTTATGTCATGGTTACCTTCGTGATTCATTAAGTCCCGAAAGGTGCTTTATGCTATTGCAGGGAGGTGTGTCTCTGTCAGTTTGTCTATTCGTCTGTCCAACTTTGCTCGATCTTCTCGAAGACTGTGAGAGATTTTTTAAACAGCTCGAACAGCTTCCTGGAACGAATTAAATTCGAAGTACGAGGCAAATCTATTTTTTTATATAAAATTGGGGTTAAAAAGTGGGCATAAAAGTTTTAAAAAATAGACAGAGGATAAAGACATTAGGTTAGGTCAATCTCAAACTTCAAGTGAGAGGTTTTAGAACATCCACCCTACCGTACAGACTAGTTCCTATTTGATTTTCATTTTTCTGGCCCAATGAAAAACTGCTTAAAGTAATGACATTTTGGGTTGGACGCAAAGTCAAGATTGGCCTCGCTCCCAGCCGATGGACTTTTACGGTGACGCAGTGATGGACTTTTGTCACCAGTTGGGGGAACTACTTTCCTTTGTCCGCAGTTCCTCAACGATAGTTTTCATTTGACTACACATAGTTTTTTCCGAGATGATTTTGACATATACATGTCATTCTTGAAAAAGGTGAAGTATAACAGGGTCTCGAATCAATTTAATTTCGTTGCTAGTTATGCTCGCGTGCGTTTCATATTCTACCTCGTTTTTTTATAAATTTTCCCCCAACCACTAAAATAATGATACAAGGCGATTTCACGTCCTGGAACTCAAATTTTCTTGTTTTATCTCTTGGCCAAAGATGACACTTGGCAGCAAAGATTGTTGGACCGAATTGTTAAAAAAAACTTTGATAGGCATGGTAACATTGTTAAGATTTAGCAATCATTTACAATCGTTCCCTTGATACCAGTACATCGTGTCCAAAAGTTAAGCATAATCAATGTCAATGAAATATCCGTAGCTGTTCAGTGCTTTCAATATGTTGTTCAAGAGTTCGGTTGGCAACAAGTCCCACTCCTGGCGAAGAGCAGTTTGAGCTCTGCGATGGTCATTGCATCCCATCCATGCTTAATCGGATTCATATCTGGAGATATTGTTGGCCACTCTATGTATTGAATATCCTGGCATTGCAAAAAATTCTCCACCTACAGAGCTATGTGAGGACGTGCATTATGGTCCATGAGAATAAAGTCCAGGAGACACAGAGATACAGAGATTGAACCACGGCACATCTGAAACCTCTAACATGACCTTCGTCAATATTTCGTCTCTGTATCTCCGTGCATTAGCTCTATCTCTGTCAAAGACGACTTCCTGCGCGTTCGTTTAGCATGATGCCTCCCCAAACTATAGCTCCACCACCGCGATAACTATTGCTCCTTTTCCTTGATGTTGCTGGGATTATAACTGGTTCCACGTTCTCTCCAGATAGTGTTTCGACGAGAATCGCTTTGTAAGCTGAATCTGGACTCATGGAATAGCATATGCTCCACTGATCCAAAGTCCAATTACGATGTTCTCGATTCTCGTAAACATTTAAACGGGCCTTACGACTCGCAGGGATGAGCGGGACACAAACTGCGGGATGTCTGACATAAAGACCAGCTTCCTTTATCCCTGAACGGGGCACAGATAGTTATTTGTCTGGAAACTCTTGTTCCTGAGGCGGCTGGAAGCTGGTTATATATTATTTTTTCAATTATGCTTAACTTTTGGGCACGAATGTATGGGCTTTTGAACACCTTCCTTGTTCTTCTTTTGTGCCTGCAATCTTGGAAACAAACCAGAACCCGCTTTCCAAGAATACATAAGGATTGCTGAAGTGCTCTTTTTCGCGTTTTTCTCTTTATTGCAGCAAATTATCAGTGTCAAGGTGTATATTTCAGGAGTCAAGTTTTCTTGAAGATGGCGCCGTCGTCCTTTTGCCCTTTGACGGGATTAGTTGAATTAACCAGATTCTTATTAAAATTTCAGAAGAAAGAGGGCATTCTTAAACCGGGGTTGACCTGCGCGGAGTCATTAAACACATTGTAAAGCGAGTAAAATTAAACTCCTCCGACCTTGGTTTGGCCTGAAGGGTGTATTTTGTGAAAGTGTAAAGCGACTTTGGATCCGAGGGGAATATTTTCTCTCTCGTCACTCGACAATTTAGGAAGAGGAGACAATTAATTGCGAACGTGCTTTGGCACAAGAGGTTCATTCATTCGGTCGGCGTGGGTGGGGTCGAATCGCACATAAAGAGAGAGACGGATGCCAATCGCAGGAGAATTTTGAAAGGGGTTTGCCTTCTTCTTTCCTCTTGATTCTAAGAGAAGACTGCTGGGGCCTCCCGCTGATAGAACGCAAACGCCGGAGGGAAGCTCACTGATCGATTAGATGCACAGGTTGCAGATAAAAGTGCTCTTACAGGCATCTGGCGGAGAGCATGAAAAGATTCTCACGTGTTGTGAATTATCGCACTGCATGATTTTAAATAAAAATATCGATTTCCTTCTGTCTCCTCGCCCGCCGTTCATTAGCGTTTTGGCCCCCGACGCTCGTCCACGACTTCGATCGCGCTCAGGATAATAAAAATGGAGAGACGCGAATTGAGCGGATTCTTGGCGTTATTGGATCTGATTATGAAGAAGTGCCTTGATTTCGAATCCTATGAATAAATAGACTGGAATCTGGCGAAAATTGAGGAGGGCACTATCTTAAGACGATGCACTGGCGGTTTAGATATACATACAAATATTTCCAAGCGCTTATCCCCTCCCCCTTTCTAATAGACGGCCCTTCCAGCACAACTCTGTATATACACTGCCCAGTCAGTTCTTATATAAACAGGCTCATAAAATGCGAATACTAGTATATTACAAATATTTTCTGGGATTCTAGGAATTTCCAGGCCTCTCTTTGGCTTCTCGGGCTCATTAGACCGCTATACGAAGTATGCTCTGGATCCACTTTTCTTACACCCTGCTATTAAGTACCAAGTCATTAATCTCTGTTAAAGTTTTTTTTTTCTTAGATTGAGGCTTTGAGAGGACCAGTCCTGTATGTTCATATCTTCAAACTTGGCAGTAACTACTCATGACTTTTCGTAGGGTCATGGTGAATTTTGGCTTTTCAGAGACCAAGAGACCTTTTCAGAAAATTCCTTGTAATTTTACCATTATTTGTCTATACGTTATGGAACCTTTATTTCTTGGATACTTTAACCGACAAAAATGACAAGGGAAGGTTATCGTGATGAAGAACCCAAGGCGGCTCAGAACATCACAATAGAACTATGAAGTGACATTGTAACCCACTGGAACGAATTCTTTATGCAACGTCAAAGAATGAAAAATCGCAATGCAACGTCAACAACTTCCAACAAAACGGCGTCTATACAGGCGAGAACTGCTTCAATCACGATGAAATTTCGTACCCGAGCTCACAAACAAGTACCTACTGCCATCCATCGGCATGCATTGAAACGACAGTGTGATCAAAAGTCTAGGGACATCCCTCATAACTCATGGAATGTGATTGCCAAGTGGAACCATTCTATACAAAATAGCCATATAGCTGTAGGCAATGTGATTGCGAAGCGGAAGACACAGGGAGCAATAAACGTGCAACCACGAATTGGCAGAGCCAAGAATTTGACAGACACATATCGTCCAGTGCTTGCTCGTGTAATCCCGACCAATCGAAGGTCTTCTGCTGAAATGATTGCTACAGAGTTGATAAATTTTACTTCATGTGTTTCTAGTCCTATCACCATTCGTCGTGTTGCTACTCACAAGCCTTTCATCACTGATAACAATTCCAGGCGACGTAAAACTCGCAGAAACTAGAGCATGGAACATTGGAGATGTGTCCAATGGACTGATGAATCACGGTACATACTCTGGCAATCAGGTGGATGAAATTGGGTTTGGCGGGTGCCTGGAGAACGTTTTCTACATGAGTGTGTGGTGCCCACTGTGAAGTTTGGAGGAGGTGGCATCCTGTTATGGGGAGCTTTTTCTTATTTCTGTTGAAGAAACGATGAATGCTGTTGCTTATCGAGACATCTTGGACAATTGTGCAATGCCAACATTGTGGGAACAGTTCGGGGATGAGCCTTTTCTGTATCAACATGACAATGCTCCTTGCCAAAAGCAAGGTCTGTACACGACTGGTTTCAAAACAAACGTTGAAGAAATGGATTGGCTTGCCCAAAGCCCCGATCTCAATCCCAATGAACACTTGTGGGATGAATTGGAACGCCAACTACGAGCCAGATCATGCCGTCCTTCATCCGTGACTGTACGAATGGAAATTCCAGCTTCTTGCTACCAAAAACTGGTGGAAAGTCTTCCTCGGAGGGTGGAGGCTGTCCTAAATCCTGTTATCTGAAGCCTGCGACGCAGAAATGCTGGGTCTCTAAACTTTTAATCACATAGCGTATTTCACGTTTTGGTTATACAGTTCCAATCCGGGAAATTTTGGATCGCATATCGTACATAAACAGGATTGGAAGAAAGTGAATGGACACTGGGGTAATGGAACGACAGGATTACAGCAGCAACCGGTGGGCCTATCCACAAGTAATTCGGACTACAGTAAGCGGGATATTTCGCCTTTACGTCTGGAGTATATTGACCAACTCCGGCTTTGCGTAGGCCAATCCACCCGAAAAACTTGTTTTTCCCCATACCATTATCATTCTAGAAGACACATTCATAGGTTCTATAGAATGTCTCTGTATGCATCAGAATCCATGTGTCCTTGCACTAAGATCAGCGGATCCATGCCGAACCAGCTGGTACAAACCCATACTATCACGCCATCACCACCTTGCTTTATAGTGGGCACTACACACGCCGATAATAGGCGTTCCCCAGGTAATCCCAAACCTACACACATCCATCCGACCTAACTCCATAACAATCGCTGCCATTGCTCATGTGTCCAGTTCCTCTTTACATCATCGTAGTCGCTCAGCTGAATTCTTCCTTGTGATGTTTATGGGCGGCTGCTCGACCCTAATATCTAAGTGGACGGGCTTCTTTACCAAAAGCCTTTATTGAACCGCCTGGAGTTCGTTTGCCGAGACATCCATGGGACAGGTCCTATTTTTTCGCAGCCCCTTTGTCCTGCAGCTTCGTGAGCCTTCTAGGGTAATGTTCATTCCTTTTTCTTCCACGTGTTGGTACAATAGATAGTTCGATTTTGGAACTTGTCGGGTATTAGCAATGCATCGTATACTCATACGTCCTATGGAGCATTCTATTATTATGCTCTTTTCGAAATCGGAAAGCTGTCTCCTGATAGCCATTTTTATCTCAGATTTAACTGAATACACTCCCGTTTCCGTTTTTTTAAATCTCACGGATACGTGATGATCGTGGGTAAGCTCAAATGTTACCAATCACTTTCTTCCGCATAGTGTATTTACAGGGTGGTCCAAAAGTCCCCAGTGCAGCTTTTTATTTTGAAAAACGACAGGAAAATCAAACATCTGACTCATTGTAGCCAAGGGGAAGCTGACTAAGGGGATGCAGCCCACCCCTTTTAGGGGTCGAAAATTGTCATGAAAGAAGTATGTGATATCATTTTCTTTTTATTTTGGTTGACCAAATCTTGTAGGGAGGGTGATATTTTATCTAAAGCTTTCCTAGAGGTGCAAGCAGGAAAACGTTTGAAAAAACGCTGCCTACTCTGATAGCATTCTGCTTCCGAAAATAAAAGTAGCTCCCCCCCCCAAATCTACGATGTGCACGAACGTATAATTCATTACTGTCTCAGTACTTCCATACGAAATCCCTGATAGCTTTCTCATGAAATTTGAAGGGGAATATTACAGTATTCTCTCCGCGTCAGCCAGTTTAGAATGGCCAGTCTCCCGGATCTCTTCCTGTCTGCAACAGATATACATTACGAAAACTGTTGATTATTCTCGTTACCATCGAATTGTTCCCACAACAAAGAAAACTCGTTGTTCTTAGGAAAATGACATGTCTGTCAAGCAATATATAAAGCTAGGCTGCAGATGTAGCATTTCTCCGTTTATAATATTAAAATGATATACCCTATCCTGTATAGGAACATTTGAAGAAGATAAGCCCTTATCAAAATCTTTAAACTTCGGATTTCTATTTTCTCTTTTATCCTGTGTAATTTATTTGAAAAACCCGTGCCCCTTATACCCTGATATCAATGTTGCGATGCAGTTAATCCGAGCTGCCTGAGCTCTCCCTTCTGCGTTCTACCTGATGTCTCTTCCGGATCCCTATTTAAACATTATGGGCGTCGTCGTTCACTGAACACAGCAACCCCCTTTCATCGTCCCTCCCTCTCTGCGGAAGATAAGACCTGAAAAGGAGGAGGGGGGAATATTGATTATTGTCGTGCCGCTTGAGGCCTTGTTTTGCTTATTGGCAAACGCTGCGCCGAGTTCATTGGAACAAATCACGGAGCGCTGAGAAGCAGAATACGATGAGGAGTCACGTGATTTTAACGGGATATTTTTAAAAAAATAATGATAATGGTTATCGTAAAGTATTTATGGCTCGTCGTCTGATATCTAGTTTTGTATAAACAATGTTTTTGGCCTACCCACTAACTAAAATCGACCTAACGAGGATCAAACTGAAAATCTTGAGCAACAATTTTTTTTGCAAATGAGAAATTATTACTATAGAGAAAACAATTGCATCATGTTGTTCTACCAACTTTTCACTACGGTGTTGAGTTATTGTGCGTCAGTAACGTCTGTCGCATCAAAGATGTTTTGTTTCCCCAAAGTGCTTACAATGCAGTTGTTGTAAAAGATCAAATCCACGCAATAGAGACTTTTGTGTATAGACGCTAGCAGTGTTAGGAGATGAGTGAATATTTCAAAGATCGTTACATAAACCCCCAAGATCTGCCTCGTAGCGATCGCTCTCGAACTTCCTTCACTAACGCCATCATTGACAAAGACGGAATCTGAAATCTCAGCCAGACTTGGAATAGGACACAGTGTCTTCAGCCACCATTATAATTTATTATTTTACCGTTCAGTCTTTAAACATTACAACAACAGCCACTCATTCCACGTTCAAAGTCTGTCAAATCGCGTTGTTTAGCCATATCTTCACAAACAAATCACTTTTACGCAGCCGAGGAGAAAGATAGGCCGAGGCACCTTTTGTACTATCGTAAGCATTAAGCTTTCCTTTTTGATAATTTCCATGGTTTGACTAGTGTCACAATAGGTATACTGAAATAAGGGGACCAAGAGTGACACGGTAAAACTGATTAGCTTGACGCGTTTCGCCGTCCACTTCTTAGACGTCCTCATCACCAAGGATCCGAACAAAAGCAGACTGAACTTTGAGGTGTACATGAAAGAATCGATCACGGCTAACATCATTCCGTTCGATTCAGACGAACCATATCCTACCCGATCACCAAGGACGCCCAGAAGAGAGAGATTGTCACCATATGCGATTCTATCACCGATCTGCTCTACAGAAAGCCAGAAGAACCTTCAATCGCCAGGAATATTGAACACAGAAGCAAACGAACTATGCCACCGTTATATATCTCGGACCTGCGACGTATCGGGTTACCAAAGCTGGGCATCGGGATTTCTTTTCGGACCACCTATAATAGCCAGAGGCTCTTCAGCCCAAAACGATCAAATACTGACACTGACCGGTACAAATGCTCCGGTGGCTATAAACTCACACGCCCAGATTATGGGGTCCATTACATTGGATATACAACTCGACCACCGAGGGAAATCCGCCATCGCCCAACATTTAGTTAGGAACAAACACTTATTGGACAAATGCATGGACATCCTATGGAAAGGAAAAGGGAAGGAGAAGATTCTGATCCATGAAGAAATTGAAATCAAGAAGCATCTCCGAGCGAACCATGACAAAATATTAAACAACCAGATCTATTTTGAGAGAGATTGATGCCATTCATTTCATAAGCAAATTCGAGAGTTTTACCGAACCGGATGATGTCACGACCGTCTTCTAATAGGTCCACGATTTCCGGGACCATTCACCAGTCTGTGTTGAAATATCTTTCGCACATGATTGATGGACAGTGTATCATGCTGACTATATACAGGGTGAGCCAAAAGTCAGGAAGAGGTTATAAGTGTGAATGAAGACAATCTCATTTAGGTGTCCACCATTACGAGTCTCACGGGCATTTGTAGTAACACATGGCAAGTGTCTGCACGAATATTGTCTTTGAGCTGCTATATTGTTTGTGGTTTGTTCACATACACTTTGTCCTTCCAATAGCCTCACAGAAAATAATCCATTTGCGTATCCCGATCGTGGTGTCCCATTTCGCGGTAAGTCGATCACAGAATTCTGTTGTCTGAAGCGTTTAATCAAGCGACGGATCATGGATTCCGATAGTCCGGTCCTCTGTTGAAATGATTGCGATATGCTCTTTGCGTGAGAACAATTGACCTTTGGTTTTCAAAGTAAAGCTCCACGATTTTGAAAACCAAAATCGACTGACTATGCCAGAATCTGAATCAAAAATAAAAATTACTTATAAATTACACAAATTATTAATATTCTCCACCCCTTCGTGACTTTTGGCCCACCCTGTAATTCGATGACTTGCCAATTTTCCCTTTGTAGACTATTGCCCTCGATGATGGCGTAATGCCGAAACGCGTCAGGCTAATACATTAGTTTTACCGTGTCACTCTTGGTCCCTTTATTTCAGTAGTCACTAAGAATGGTGGCCTGCATACGTATTAGTTTCCCAAACTCCATTTTCTTCCTTCTGAAATCAACTTAAAAGCTCATGATTCGAGAAAAAATGTTAAAATTTTGAAACTTTAGTGGTATTTTTTGGTAATTGCTCTTAACGCAAACCTCGATTAAGGTCCGTTTGTACAAATAGAAGCCCGGCCCTCAAATCGGGCTTTTATGATATTAGTTTTTTCTAAAAACGAAAATCTAGTTTAGTTTCGTATCAGCAAACCGAAGTCAATAAATTCGAGGGTTCCCAAGATCCATCCATCCCCGAAAAAAAAATTGTTTTTTCATTTAAAAATATTAATACATACATAGAGGGTTCCTTGAAATGTGTCTTGACGTAGTAGTTTTTATATGAAATTTATTTTTAGAAATGTATGTAGTGTTTATTCCAGCGAACAAAATTCAGTAAATTCGACATGTACGGACTCCTTTCACTGAGAAGAATATTTTTGCCAATCGGTAAATATGGTTCCACGCAAGAAGCGTTTTAAAAGTGGTCGTAATCGATACAATGGCACATGCTCTAATGGTACCCTCTAACATATTCATTGACAAGATATACCAAGTAGTACGTCAAACAACTCGAAATGACAAGATAAGAGAGAATATAACGTTTTTATGAACGTTTTTTCTAATGCATGCGCAAAGATCTTGCCATTCGATGGTTGAATATCCACACTTTGCAAAGAGTACTCCACCATCAGAACTCTATCGGGAGATTTTTTATAGTCCATGAGGTCAGATTAGATGGTAGAGTTTCCAAGCTTTGAAGTGATCTTTCGACTTCGTCCCACAAATGCTCAATAGAATTGAGGTCAGGGGACTTAGTTGGCCATGGAAGCAGACTAAACTCTGATTGATGTTCCTCAAACCAGTTTCTGGCCGATAGTAAGGTGGCAAGGTGCATATTATAAATTAAGATATTCATTTAATTCTAGAAAATTGTTATGCATAAAATAATAACTATATAGTTATTAGTTATACAAGAACCCCACCTGCCGACGTGCCCTCGTTTCATATTCATATGAGCTCAATCGGAATATATAGTCAACCCAGCTTTTTCAGTCAAAATTATGTACACAGTTTTGCGATCTATATGCTAGAATATACGGTAATAACATTATATTCTCTCATAGCTTGTTGTTAAGAGTTCTTTGATGTATTACTTAGCATTAAAAATCTTAGGAGTTATGAATTGTTTGGCTCTGATTAGCTATTTTTTGAGTTATAAAAATATTTTATGAACAGTCCAAGGTCCCTCCAAAAAAAAATTTAACACCCCAAGACATACCCCCCATCCAAGATCTTAATGAACAACCCAAGATTTTCCTCCAAAAATGATTTTTAAATTTTTTATTCATGACAAAGTGGTTAAGTCTGTGTGAACATACCATTCCTCTTTTTCAATTTATTTATTGTCTTGCCCTCTAGCGACAACAACGTGACGCCATAGCGAATTTGCTTAAAACTGTTAGATGGCAGTAATAGATTAGTCGCTTAATGTACGAGGTGCTACTCAAAATTTCCCGAAACGTACCTGTATAAAATACGGAACATACCCGATCTTTTAATTTCCACCGTCGCCTTTACTGTAGTCTCCTTGGGCACTTCTGGAACCACTCCTGGAAGTTCCCAGGTTGGAGCTTGTTTAACACCTGCTGCGATTCCGCTTGGATCACTTCAATGGAATCAAATCGCCGCCCTTTTAACCGCAATTTCAATTGTCGGAAGCGGTAGAAATCGCAGGGTGCCAGGGGACAGCAGTCATGTTGTTTTTGTTGAGGAAGTCCCTCTCGGATAACGATCGCACTTTGGTGATCATTTCCAGAGTTGTGCTTGTTTACGGTCGACCAGAATGCTTGAAACGCTTAAACCACTCAAATGTTTGGGTTTGGCCTAAAGCTTGTTCACCAAAAGCCTCCTTCAACAATCTGTGAGTTTCAGCCGCAGTTTTCTTCAGCTTTAATATCAAGAATCGCAACACGACCAACACAAAGAGTGACAAAAACAGCTCAAACTCAAAATCCCGTGGACATAGGATGACACCACTTAGCACAATTACAGCTGAGACGTGCCCATAACACCATCTATCGGCAAAACTTCGTATCTCTTACGGTTCGGTCAGAATAAAACAATTTCGGGAAATTTTGGGTAGCACCTTCTATTATATCTCCATTCAATTTCTAATTAAGAATTCTATTTCTTTGCGATGAACTCCCATTGTTGCTTAACCCAAATGCACATTATATTTCAACATTTATTTTCTACTAACTAAACATATTGAATTTACTATTGTTGTTTGTATTATGGGCTCCCACTAGGCCCTAACTCGTCGGTCCTGGACCATAACGGACCTAGTTGGACGTTGCTGTATCTTACTTAATCATATTAAATAAATAAATAAGTAAATAAATTATACAATAACCAACTCCCAAGTTAGGCATCTTCTGTTTTGTAATCCCATTCCTTTTGGAAAGCTGTATTAAATATAAATAAATAAATAAATAAATAAATATCTGAGAACAAGATCATCTTCGGGCAAATCTGCTAAGAGAACTCCAAGGAACTAACAAGGGAACCATCTGAATCTGTACATGGAACGCTTGTTTGCGCGCAAGCATACCTTGGAAGCGGTGGCGGTAGCAGTAGTGAGAAGAAAAATAACATGGCGATCGCCAAAGAATTGCGATTGCAGCCGCGTTATGCTATTTTGGCAAGACGTCTTGATCACGGTTAAGTAAACCGTGGTTTGCTAACCAAGCACTTTCTGTTCGCACTGCATTCAAGGAAAATGACGATTACCAAGCAAAATGGTGTTTTCTATATTTCTTTTCTCGCAATTACGTCAATATATGGCGGTAAGGGCAGCAACTGGCTTCCGCGAGCGTCAAAATATGCCGTTAGCGAAATTATGATGAATGGAACAGAATCTTAGGTATGTGCTGGTACACGTGTCAGTTACTTTTAGCCTTTCCCAAGTCTGAAAATTTTTCTCCCCAAATGTACATAAGAGCTTTGGTCTCCCCATCAGACCACTCGCTGCTGTGCTTTCTCTTGACTGCCATGTTTTATTTTCTTGTTCGTTTATGACGTCACTAGTAGATATTTTCTGAAACGCAGTTAGTTAACCGACTCTTATGCTATGTTCGCACTGCACCGTTACTAAACCGTGGTTACTAATCAAGCACTTTCCGTTCGCACTGCATTCAAAGGAAATGACGGTTAGCAAGCGAAATGGTGTTGTCTATGATTTTTTTCCTCACAATTGCGTCAATAGATGGCGATAAGAGTAGCAACTGCATCAAATCTTGCATTTAGAGAAATTAGGAGGATGAGCAGAATGTGCTCATACAGGTAGCGGTTACGTTTAGCCTTTTTCAAGTCTGAAAATTGTCCTCTCCGAACATAATTAAGAGCTTTAGTTTCCTCAACAGACCACTCGCTCCTGCGCTTTCGCTTGACCGCCATGTTTTATTTTCCTATTCGTTGGTGCTAACCGGGATATGACGTCACTAACTGGGTTTCTGAAACACTGTTCGTTAACCGTATAACACCTTGTTCACATTATAATTCTTGATCATGATCATTTTACACACGTTCAAGGTGAATCATGTTCAAGCTTTATCGACAAATCCTGCGTTCACACTGCAAAATCTTAATCACAATCAGAGTTACAATTTTCCACGCTAGATGGCATCAGTGGAGATTTTAGCGATAGTCACTTCATCGCCGACCTAATCTTCTCTGATTATAAAAATAACTTAGTTTCTATTTTGTTTCGATTCATAACCGATGTTCTTGAACAAATAGAGTTTCTTCTATGTTAACTATTCATGGCACGACGGTGCAATTAGTTCCTGTAACTATTAAATATATAGCGAAGCGGTATTTTTTCGCCATTACGAAAAGCACACTGGCGAGCGCATTGGATCCTGGGAGTTGATCAGCTTTGAACGTGTATAAAGCTAAGTTTCCATGCATGCATTTTTCACGCATTTTTAACTGCGTCTCGACGCAGAAAGCAAAAGTGCATCTGGACGCACCTAGACGCACATTGCAACAGCTCTTGACGCAGTTAATTCGAACGCAAGTATCAGTTTCCATGCATGCATGAAGCCTACGCAGAAAGTTCAACTGCGCATGCGTCATGAGTTTATGTTTTGCAATTTTTCTCGTTAGAGGGAGAAGCTTCTCTCTAATCATCATGCCACCACCTTGGTGTTTTTCGGATTTCTTAAAATATCATTATTAATTTCTGGTGTCCGAGCACAGATTCCATCAAATGAAGAAAAGGAATTGATGGAAGGATTCCTCTGCTTTCTTACCGTAGCATGTACAGCATTATCTGTACATGCAAACCTAAATAAAAGAAAACATCGGTACTGGGTTCTAATAAAAATATTTTTATATCTAAATTTCAATTCATTTGTTTTTTTTCAATATATCTTTACACTTTTAATTCATCTTTACACAAATGTAAATAGTACAGTGGAAATATTGGCAATTTCATTTATTTTATTTTCACGTCATTTCGGTAATTCTTTGGTCATTTTATATCGTTATTGTCTTTTATGTTTACATTGTTTTCATTTCATTTTAAATAAAATAACTAATTACAAAATTATTTTAAAAGGTACACTCTTGAAAATTTATATTTTGCAATAGCGTATCTAGGAAATACACGCGACCTTTCGCGTTCGTTTAGAGGGCGCGCCCGCTGGAAGGTTAACAAAGCAAGTGCGCTTGCGCAAAATAATCATGTGATCTTGAAAGATTTGAGACGCATTTACAAGTGCGTCAAGAAGTAGAAAGCCTATCTACTTCACTTTTCTGCGTCCAGACGCATGAACTCCAGACGCACATCAACCAAGATTCGGAGACGCAGATATCTGTTTCCATGATACGTGCGTCAAGACGCACCAATTTATACGTCTAGTCGCAGAGACGCAGTTAAAAACGCATGTATGGAAACTAAGCTTTAGGATTTGATCAGGTTATAGTAACGTGTGGGAAATTACACACGTTTCGAACATGATGATCAGGTTTCACTTAATCACGTTCCGTTCACACTGCATTTCTGATCATGATCAGCGAATTGATCATGATTAAGATTTGTAGTGTGAACTGGGTAAACGAGCTGTAAGCGCGGTTAGGTAACCGAAGCCGGCCGCACAGTTCTGCTTGGCTGTGATCAAGAGTTAACCGCAGTTACTTAACCGTGATTAAGGTGCAGTGCGATTAAGGTGAACGTAGCATTAACCGAGCTGTAACCACGGTTAAGTAACTGAAGCAGGCCGCACAGCTCTGCTCGGAGCCATCGTGATCTTTTTTTTTTCTTTACCATCGTGGTCGGGGCCATCGTGATCGGGTAAAGAAAAAAAAAAAAAGATCACGATGGCCCTGCTCTGCTTGCAGGGTCATACCCAGGAGGGTGAGGGGCTGCAACCCCTCACCCCCACCCGAAATTGGCCACCATGTCAACTGAATCTGGTCCATGGGAGATTCCCCCCCCCCCCCACAAACAAGGGGGCAAGCCCTCTCTTCCCCCCCCCCCTCCCCCGAAAAAAAATTCTTGGTTTGCTGTCTGCTTGATCGTGATTAAGAGTTAACCGTGATTAAGGCGTAGTGCGAACATAACATTATAAAGTACAAAACCTTAATTTTAACTGTACAATTATTCGATGACAAGGTACCGTTGGAACTTTCAATACTAAGATATGGCATGTACAAGATGACGTAAGCATCTATGAATAGATTTTTTTTATTTAAAATTATAAATCACCGCGCACCAACGCTCATTCGTATTCTCGGCTGCCCCATTAGATCATTCGAAAGCTCCACCCTCGTTTCATTCGCGAATACATGACGTCATCCCTGGAAAATATACGAAGATTACCGAATTAATTAATAAAATAAAATAATAAATTAAGGAAATGATTATTAATTACTATACAGACTTTTTTCTACTGGATGGCATTTTAATCTGTTTTTAAAAAAATAAGTTTTAGAAAGTTTAAAATTCATTCAATTGTCGTCTGCTGCTCCTTCGTAGGAAATATTGTAATTTTCGGGTATAATACGCAGGGAGAAAAAAAATAAAAGTTTAAAAAACAATCAATACTACGTATTATAAAATGCAAATATTATTTAATATTCTGATAATAAACGCAATGAAGATACGATTAAAAAAAATATAAATGTATTTTGTTGGGAGGGAGGGTCAAAGTGTGGAGGGGCGTGCGTATTATACCCCCAAAATTACTATAGTTCCATTGCTTTCATTTAAAGCGGATTCGTGCGTATTGTTGAGTGGTGGAGGAAGGAAATATTTCAATTTGGTGTGAAAGTGTGAGATACAGATTCAGATGGTTCCCTTGTAAGAAGCTGGTGAACGCCTGGTCTTCTATTGACTTACTATTCCTTCAGCACTTTCTTTATTGACTGTATGCCAACTCATGCCAACCGAACACCTTATTGACCAAAGGGGTCCGATAATATATTAAACACGTGTTTCTAATTCATTGGTCACCGTGTGTAGATAATGCTTGCGTATTAAACATAAATTTAGGTGAGATGTGTTTTTTTTGTTTCAAAAAGAGAAATTTAAATTTTTCAAATATTTAAAGTCGAACATCTAAATTCAAAAGTCTCGAGAGGAGTGAATTAAATAAATTCTTCGACGCACTTTTACATCTTAATTCTTCTCCATCTCCCAGAATATTTTCACGGAATCGCGACGAATTGATAGAGAAGAGAGTTTTAAAAGTGCAAAAATAAAAATCAAAAACCTGGAGGAGGAGAAGGAAGATGAAAAACGGAATAGCATCACGCCTATTTCGCATCCTTCATTTCCGCTAGGACAGAGGAATCAGAGCAACAACAGTTCTTGATCCAATCCTCTTTGATAAAAAATGTGTGACTTGCAAAATTTGTCGCTGGGAATTTCATTTCGTCCCTGGAGTCGCGAAATTTATACGGGAGCTGCGAATTTTTGCTGACAGGGTCTCCTAGGGCAACGGGTTCGGCACCGGCCTTAAATCATATTTTCATTGGCGTAGAGGGGTGCGAAAAAAATTAGGCTTCCTGGCGAATTATTCTCGCCGCGAAAATAAAATAGGGAGAAGAAAAAAAAAAGGAGGAGGTGGGGAAAAATGACTCCAGAAAAATTCACATTAATGTTCGTGTCACTCCCAACCCACCTCTCGTGCCGAAAAACTAAATCAAAGTTCGCTTTAAACTCTTTTTTCCCTCCCCAAAAACCTGGATTATCCCTTCTAAGGTCGTCGACAAAGAAGTCCCCAGAGGCACGCACTTTAAATTCGCGTCCATATTAATAGAATTTGCAACGAACCGACTGGGATTGGTCCGAGCGGCTATGGGGTCAAAGGGCACCAGAAGCAACGAGTGCCTTGGCCTGTCCTCCCTCACGAATTCTCCGGATGACGGAAGCCGTTCGCTCTAACGGGGGGGATTCCGGGGGACAAAACGAAAAGGCAGATTCAATCAGCACATGCGCACTTCAGCGGACTGCCAGTTTGAAGGGTGGCGAATCGAATTTCTTATAAGGAAAATTCAAATTTTTTTATAGAGGTGAGCTGAAGGTCCACAAAAACAGGGAAATAAAATTTTATATCGAAACGAATAAATAATGCGAATAAAATTTTTATTTAAACAGAATAGGTCATGCACGTGCATTAAATACAGACGTCTACACATGCATGCTCAGTAAACGAACATTAAGTAAAATGTAATGTATTTCTTTCTTTTCACCTATATTTACATGATCCTAATGGTCTTCTCGGAACCAATGGTATTGTGGGAATGTCGATTACCTTCCCGTTCAACAACGCCCCATATTGATAACGTCCAGGAGATTGAGATATAGCGAGTTAGATGGTCACAAATTCGGTGAGAAATGATCATGCAGATGAGTTGCCATCCATTCTTGTGTATTCAGCAGCATTCGCTCGAAGATCCTGTGGCTGAAATGTATTCAACATGTGCCTCAATCATGTGTTGAAAGCGCATTATGGCATGTTCAGTAGTAGCGCGAAGAATATCTTGAGGGATTTCAGCAACATGGCATAGTTCTAATTCCTATAAACACGATCTTCAGGAATCTTCACAAGCAAAGATCACAGAGATTTAACTCCGGTGAACGAGGAGGCCAGGCTTCTGGAAAAGCTCTGGATTTTCCACGAGCCTCGCCAAAGTTGGCACATCCATGTGGGGCGGTACTCCGACTTGCTGATTGCAGAAGTGCGCAATACCGCGAACTCCTAACAGAGCACTGCCTTGAGGAGAGAGATTTTCAAAGAAAAACTGTCTGAGGGTAAAATCAAGAGTAAATCCAGTAGCCGTTCAGGCAGAACATTGCGCTATGATGCTCCCCAGAAGCGACAATTCTGATTGTAATTATCCACAGAAACGTGCTCGACAATTTCCTCTGTTGGTCAAAATTTGAACTAATTTTTTTATTGCAGAAATCTTTTCTCCATTTTTTGTAAATTTCATTGTTGTAAAAATCTAAACCATGACAACCGATTGTTTGTTTAAACAAAGTGGCGGATAGCGCTGTGTCGAACAAAGTAGAACAACGATTAATCACGTTTTTCCACAACGAAGGTATGAAAGCATCTGAAATTCATCAGACACTTCAAAGACAGTTCGCAGAGTCATGTTTGTCTCGATCTTCCGTTTTTGCTTGGTACCAAAAGTTTGAAGGAGGGCGAGAATCCACCGGTAATGAACCTGATAAGGCAAGGCCAGCAACTGCTGCCAATGATGGCATCATCGCACGAACAAATGAGCTGATAAGGGGCAACAGGCGGATTCATGTCCGAGAATTGGCTTCAATACTGAACATCAGCACTGGCAGTATGGAGACCATCATCCACGATAAGCTGAAATTCAACAAGATATATGCCAGATGGGTCCCTAAGCAACTCCACGAGGATTACAAAAACACCCGGGTGAAGATCTGTTCCACGCTGCTGCAGCGATATGACAGGGAAGGTGACAGCTTCATAAAGCGTGTTGTGACCACCGACGAGACTTGGATTCATCACTATACTCCTGAAAGCAAGCGTGCGAGCATCGAGTGGCGAAACACTGACTCACCACGATCCAAGAAATTCAAGATTTCAACGAAAGTGATGACGACTGCAATCTGGGACAATAAGGGTACGTTCATGTCGATTTTCTGGAAGAAAGTCGAAACATAAATCCACCCTACTACCGTGATATTTTGAGGACGTCCCTGAAGCGACCAGGACTCCTTGCCAGTGAAGTTTGCTTTCTGCAAGGCAATGCCAGACCACACACAGACAAACTGACTAAGGACATTGACGGAACTCAAATGGGACATCTTACCACATCCTCCATACGGCGCGGATCTCTCCCCTTGCGGCTATCACCTGTTTTGGACCATTGATAGAGTTCTTGGAAGGGCAGAGGCTCCAATGAGGAAGTGAAAAAGGCTGTCCTGACGTGGTCTCGACATCAGCCTGAAGATTTCTAGAACCGGTATCCAGATGCACCCAAAACGCTGGTGTGTGTGTGTGTTTTTTGTAGTTTCCTGATATTATACAAATTAAATCCAGGTCAAATGAACTCATATAAGTAAGTAAGTATCTACTATACAGGGTGTTTTTGAATTGAGTACAGATTTTTTTGGGAGATGATAGAAGAGGTCCTTAGAAGTATTTTTTGTCATATGAACATGGGGTCCCCGCAGTTCCGTTTACTTACAATACTGCATTGAACAATCAAATGACATCGGGACGCAGTGTGCTTTGGTAGGCCTAGATTATTTTATTTTTAACAATTAACACAAGCAATCTACTGTATCACTCTTACAGTAATTGTTCGAAATGACCGTCATTTGCTTCATAGCACAATTCGCAACGCCTTATGATGGATTGATGTACGCGTGGAAACAGTTGATTTGCACGGTCGCTGATGTCACCTGCTGCCGCGACAACACGAGCCGCCAATTCTTCTTCGGTATCTACGGGTTCGGAGTACACCATTGATTTTATGCTTCCCCATAAAAAAAAAATCCATCGGTGTGAGATCTGGCGATCTCGGTGGCCAAGCAACTGGTCCGCCACGACCAATCCAACGACGAGGATATGTCTCATTTAGGTAATCTCTAACTGCTCTTGTGTAATGCGAAGGTGCGCCGTCCTGTTGAAACCACATCAAATGTCTGGTCATTAGTGGAACATCTTCAAGAAGACCAGGGAGCTCCTCCTTCAGGAAACTAAGGTATGTTTGCCCGTTAAGACGGCATGGTAGGAGATATGGCCCAATCAGGACATTGTGAATCATGCCAGCCCAAATATTCAACGAAAAACGATGCTGAAAGCTGTTAACATGTGTTGCGCATGGGTTGACATGAGACCACAGATGACTATTGTAGCTATTGAACATTCCCCCTCGCATCCCGGTGTCATTTGATTGTTCAATGCAGTATTGTAAGTAAACGGAGGTGCGGGGACCCCATGTTCATATGACAAAAAATACTTCTAAAGACCTCTTCTATCATCTCCCAAAAAACCTGTACTCAATTCAAAAACACCCTGTATAAGCAAATTCCAGAATTTTGCTTAGGTGTTAACATTTAAGGCTTTTTGAAATTTGAAAATTTAAACTATCCAATAAGGAAGTGTTATTGTCGTTTCCGTTGCTATGATTGGTGGCATTAGAAATAGAGATTTTTTTTGATTGGCTGTCATTTAACAAAAAAAAAGGAGAAAAGTCAGATAGCCTGTGCGTTGTTGTCTTTCATGGCTGATCTTTTCACAATAGCGGAAAAACACCGCTTCGCTAAATATTTTAGAGTTAAATGAAATAATTTCACCGCCATGCCTTGAATAAATAGGGTAGAAAGAATTCTATTTGTTCGAGAACATCGATTATGAACCGAAACAAGAAAGAATTATAGTTAATTTTGATAATTGGGCTAAGGTCTATGAATAAAAGCGACATCTGTCGGCATGATCGTTTGTAGAATGATCATGATGACTGAACGAGTTTTTACAGTTTTAAAGAGGAAATAATATAATTTATTATTCTATTCTTTTTTAGATTTTTATATATAAATTACAGCATTTTTAAGCACTATTTGATCAATTAACTACAAAATATTTACATATACAAGGCTCCAGTAGCCGGAATGTTTTAAATTTTTAAATTTATAAATACGCCTATAGGCGCGTTTTAGGTTATATAAATGATTTTGTTTGTTTTCATTAGTGTTTCAGCGAAGTAATTTGTTATTATTATTATTCAGTTCTTTTTAGGTTTTTTAATAATTAAAGCTTATTTAAAGAAAAAAGAAACACGCCAATTTGAATAAAGCTTAAGAATAATCAACGATATGAAATGAGTAGATCGCTTATATGCCCGCCATCTTTGGGGCAATTTGAAGGCGGCGAAAAGTGGAACTAATCTCTATTGTTAGTGTAGGCGCCATTACTGTGGTTGGCAGAAAAACATCGCCGCCATCCGCTTTGTCGCCAGCTGAGAAAGCGCCCCCCCCCCCCTCACCAACATCGTGCTTGTAGTCTGAAATTTCTTAATCGACCTCTCCCAAATTTAGATGCTTTTTAATACAGTAAATACTTTTTAATAATTTCATAAATACCTCTAAACAATCACTCTGGTATCACTGAAACGACGGTAACATGGTTGAATATAGGAGACGTTAAAGAGAGATCGAATCTCAGTGCGGTAAAGACCAATGTCAGCACCGTGAATTACAGAAATAATTATCAATAATTGTTTGTAAGCGTCCACAGCGTAATTTTTTAACTAAACAAACTAAAAAGAGTTAATAAATTCATTCAATGTCATTCATTTAAAATCAATGTCATTCATTCATTCATTCATTTGCTTGGGCTTTTTAGAAGAGTAGCTCATAAATGCAAATAATAAATAATGCAAAATAACATTTTGGTAAATCTTGCGCATGCTCAGTTAAACATTATTTAGTAAAAATGCTCATATTTCATCAAATATTTAATATTTTTCTATTCTGATTGCAGGGTGTTGTCTCTACTGTAGTGTGTCAAGTTTTCTGAAAATGGCTTTACATTGGGTTGAAAACCCTGCATGTTATAAACAAAAAACTTACGAAAGCATTTCGATTTTTTTAAACATACCTTTATATCTCCATGAATATATGTGCTATTCTCATACAAATGAAGATAAATAAGTAAAAGAAGCCTCATAATCATATGCTACAGCTACAACGCATTTCATGCATTATTTTTTATAGGGTGATCCCAAACATTATTTTTTTGGTTCACTTTGTTGCTGGCCCCCTATTTGCCTTCGGGACAAGACCTTCGCTGAAATATATGTGGTGTAACATGCTCTTTACATCCCTGAAGTTTCAGGATAATTCGTCAAGTATTTTTCTAGATATTCGACAAAACGTCTAAAATCGAAAGTGTCCAATTACTTTTGGGTAGATAGTGTATATATTGGAGTGTCCGGATACTTTTCGCAGGGCAGTGTATGTTGAACACATATCACGACATTTCTAGGGGAGTGTTCCAATACTTTGGCAATAATTATTAATTGAAATAGGGCTAGATTGGTTCATAAATACAAAATTAATTATATAGAATGTCGCGTAACCATCTACAGAAGAGTAAATTTCTTATACAGGGTACCTCACTCAAAAGAGGCCCCGAATATTCTGTAATAACTCTCGCTAGGATGAAGTATAGGAATACACGCTACATACTTTGACTTATGTATAATCGATTGCATTATATACGATGCTGGAAGTGGGCTCTGTTTTTTGCCAGATATATTTCGACGCGGCGCCTCATGTTTCTGAAAGTATCGGCAAGAATATCGGGAGGAAGAGCAGCAATTTCACGTCAGATGTTGTCCATAAATCTTCCATAATGCGAGGCTTGTTCCAATAAACTTTTCTTTGAGCATACCCCAAAGGAAGAAGCTTGGCGCCCTTTGAAATTATTCTATTGTCGTAGAAAGACTCCTCTTCTGCCATGCTCCTTGCCGATATGTGATACGTTGTTCTATCTTGCTGGAAGAAACTTTCCCTTAACTCATGATCACCTAATTGATTCACGATTCTTTACGGCCATACACGTAGGTGTTCACGGTGAAGTAAAAAACAAACAAACGAAAAACGGGGTCTGTGATATGCAATACTGTACAAACCGACAAATGAGACCGCTTTTCCGACAACAAGATAATGTTTGATTCTTTACTCCTGTGACAGTTTCTGATTCTTTACTCCATATTATTTTATTTGAGCTCCTGGACGATAGTGACGATACGCATTCAAGTTTGCCCTTTTTTAGGAATAGACTTAAGGATTGGAATCGTGTAAGACGCAGAATCATTTCTGTTAAGAGGCTCTGGTGCTGTTTATTGTCAAAGATCAGGTTGCAGAAATACGCAAGAATTTTGATGCGCAAAAAATACTGATCATAAATTTGTATTTTGTGTGAATCTGTTTAGTCCTTGCTTCGATAAATAATTACTTTATGAACATCATTTCATTAGACACAGACAAGGTTATCGCATTTGTCCGTTCGTCGTTCACACTTTTTTTCCCCCGCCCAATTTCGAATTGCCTTTGATGGATCAATTCCCAGCCGCATTACCATGCACACAAATTTGAATATCAAACGAGGTACTCATTGAGGGCGGAAGAAAGTTCACAGTACAAAACGAAATTCGTCGTAATAAATTCTTTTTTTATTGAGTCTGAGCTTCTAAACGAGACCGACGAGAACTCTTTCATCCATGTCATATCGAATGCCAATCAATCGATTAGGCGGGCTGTCGGTGCGCTCGTTTTTCGCGCAGGTCATCTTCGGTGGCGCCAAGTTCATCCTCCACCTAATTTTCCCCTCCTTTATTATTCCTGTGCCATTGAAGATATTTAATTTGCATACAAATTGAAAGACATGCAGAAATCGCCATGATTAACAACGTTACGACTGCGCAAGCGCAAACACGGCCCTCGCGTCGTCTGCTTCCGGCGACACGGCGCCAAAGAATTGCAAAGCGCGTTGCACGAATAAATTAGAGGGAGAGGTCGTGACCCCTGAGGGGAAGGTGCCTCTAAGCTCTACAACGACGACCGATGCTATCGGACTGTTGCCTCCCCCCTCCCTCCAGTTTTTATTTTTATTTTCTCCGAAAGGCTTAATGAGAGCGGCGGAAAGGTGGAAAAGACGACGCGGGACGGTGGAGGAAAGACGCAAAAAAAAAACACAGGGCGGAACATGTATTTTAACAGCTTGAAACATCGCGCAATTGTCTCGAGCAAAAAGAAATTTTTAGACATTAGCTCAGCAAACGTTAATTAGGACATAAACTGCGAAATGTAAGAATTAAGGTGGAGAATAAAACGACAGGTTTTTGGAGGGGAATGGGGTGGTTAAATTGAAATGAAACGTCAGCGAACATCCGAGCACTTTAAAGACGACATCATCGACATGTACAAGATACTTTTTAATTTAAGGCACACTAAAAAATTCTTTGTCCGAATACGTGGAAGAATTTACAAAGTTTTCAAAAGTTAAACATTTTTTATATTAAGACGAGGCTATACCTTCAGTTTACCTTCTAGCCACCAAAAGTCACTGAAAATCAATGCAACGGTGTGATATGGCTCTCAACTGGCGCTCCAGTTTATCTTAAAGGTAAACAGTGATGTTAAGGTCTGGACTTTGGGCTGGCCAATCATGTTTCTCCACTCCAATTTCCTCAAACCAGGTGTTACTACAGGCCTGCTGCAATGCCATGCTGAAATAGGAATGGGCCATTACCAAAGTGTTCCCACAATGTCGGGATCGCAGAATTGTCCAGAAGGACCAGACCATGATGCTACCTACTCCGTATTTAATTGTGGGTACGATACAGTCTTGTAAATATCGTTCACCGGGCATTCGTCAAACCCACACACGTCCATCGGACCGCCACAGCTGATAGCAGGATTCATCACTCCATAAGATGGGTTCCATTACCTTGGAGTCCAGTGGCGGCGTTTCTTGCACTACTGTAACCGACAGGTGGCATATTTGGCTTGTGAACTGCTGCTCGTCCATGAAAACCAAGTGCAACGATCTCCCGGCGGACGGTACGATCACTTGTATCGCTAGACACTCCCGATCGAAAATCCTGTGCATGGGTCTGGATTGGCATGTTATAACTTCCTCTCGCTTCCACTTCAAAATAACATCACTGTTGATCAGGGTATCTGAAATTTGTTGGAAAACTTACGGATCGAATGCCTGAATCTATGGGCTTCAATGATCATCCCTCTTTCCACCCACTAAGTTCGCGTCGTCTGTTCATATCGACTGCAGTAGCTACTATGAGTGTATTCCAAACCGTCAACGTCTTTTATATGTTGTATGACGTATACGGACGATCCCATGCGATTTTGGAGAGGTCAACGGTTATCGTGTATATTCTAACTATTATGAACAGAACATAAGGTCCTAATTCATTAAGGCAAATCATCGAGCCGCTTCAATTCCTGGCGCATGGGACTGGCCACAAGATCGCCTACAAAGTGTTCCTCCGTCGGTTACCAAAATTTGTGCTATTCTCTTCTGATGTTTTGACGATGGACTTTTGCGGGTTTTCGTTGTTTTAAAGCAAGACCTTATACGCCGCAGACTCATGACGAACTCTGGAAAAGAAGTATGGAATGAAATTCCACTTCTTATAGTTATCGTGGAAATTGCAATGCCAGGGAAAACCTATTTCTGCTTAGAGAAACTACTGGCACCCTGGGCAATCTGATATAATATGGTCCGTTGTTTGTGGAGTGGGAGAACAGTCACAGAGAGGGTTATTAGTAAACCCACATTAGAAGATCCAGTCTCTGCACCTGCCCTGTCCTCTACGGATTCTGATCAGCATAGTCCATAGCTTTCTAGGAAGATCAAAGCCAGGGGGTTTAACTTTTGGATCTTGTTAAGTGCTTGTTGGTGAAGTTGGCATCGGACCAATATTCCAACCAGGATACGCTGGACGTGTCGTCGAAGGCCCAGACAGGATGTCTCGACCTTAGTCTCCTTAAAGGAGGATTATTCAGTATAAATGTTGGAGGATCTTGGTTATTGCCTGTTCTCTTCTGATCCAAGAAGGAGCTATGTTGCTAAGGGTTGGGAGCCATGGTAGTGGAGAAGAACGAACTCTGCCTGATATGAGCCTCACTGTGTGGTTTAGTTGGGTATCTAACAGTTTAACATGAGAGCTACGATTTCACACAGGGGCACAGTATTCAGCAGTTGAATAGACAAATGCAAGGGCTGATGTTCTTAGGTGTCTGCTCCGCACCCCCAACTTGTCCCAGCAAATTTAGAAATTCAGTTATTCCTAGTCTTGAGTTTATCTTTTGTCTTTGTGAGACGTTAAGCTTCTGTCGAGGGTGACTCCAAGGTAGACAGGGGTTGGATCATGTGTGAGCGTGTTGCCACAAATCTTAAGTTGGAGACTGCGCTCAGCCTCAGCTTT
This sequence comes from Rhysida immarginata, assembly GCA_023313115.1. Taxonomy (NCBI): domain Eukaryota; kingdom Metazoa; phylum Arthropoda; class Chilopoda; order Scolopendromorpha; family Scolopendridae; genus Rhysida; species Rhysida immarginata. Next base: position 1,263,037 of record JAHWFO010007044.1, read on the forward strand.
ATTAAGGTGAAAAGCTGAGGTCACTGTTTTTGAAGGTTTTGGAACAGGTGCCTCTTCTTAAAGTACTTCCGGAGTGTCTCGAGATCTTTGTTCATGTTTTCTTCTATTTTGACAAAGGATTCCTCCTGGTAGAGAAGGGCAAGATCATCGGCATATGAAAATTTAGTCGATTTTGTTTTTTCGATGTTAGAGATGTACAAGTTAAACAAAAGTGGAGTCAGGACTGAGCCCTGGGGTAGACCATTTTTTCGGATCCGAGCCCTGCTTTGTTCACCATTTAAATGGACGGTGGCTTTGCGATCAGAGAGCATGTTAGAGATGAGATATAATATTTTTTGTCTCTTATGACAACAGAGAGTTTGATAAACGAGGTGCGTGTTCCGCGGCCCGTGAATTTTGTCTACAGAGGATTGTTATGGCTACATAACAGCCCTTTCCGACGTCAAATTCAACTATTTCGAAACTGTGAAAGCATGCAAGAAGCGAGGTTTCGTAGTTTCCAAGAAAGGGATATCAAGTGTACTAAATGACATCGGCAAAACCAGAAGCGGCGCCATTTCTGAGGGTAAAAAGCAGGCCAATCCGAGACCATGCAAAGTTCTGGCTCTCATGATCGGATGTAACCCACCAACACAACGGGCCATTGCACAGCATGTAAGGACATCTGTGTAGACGGTAAACTCAATTATCAACCGTTGCTTGTATAGTTAATAAAGGGATTATAATACTGCACAGGCATTAGCTCCGGTATCATTTTTACCTGCTACATGCATTTCACTTTTTTTTAAATCTAGAGCTGTATTAACTGTGCGAAAACATTAAAAAACTTTTAACTCAAAACTGGGATGCCCCCTAAGACATAAAACCGCGATTAGAGCACTTTGCCTGAAAAAACACATCCTCAAAATTTGATGCGCTTTATTTGCTTAGCCCCTCGTTTCTAACTGAGGCTCTTATTAATTTTCCATCCCTTCAAACAAAGAAAAAGCGCCAAGAGAAGCCAAAATATCGGCTCCGCCAACCGATTAAAAATTTCCATCTTCGACCCGTTTTCCCCGCGCAGTAAACCTTCAATAATGACGGGTTCATCAGTTATGAATGAACGTGCAAATGAATTTTAAATGGATCTTTGCACTGCCATCTGGCGGTGAATTTCCCAACTTTTGCCATTTTCGATAAGATTTCCAGATGGTCCGAGCGGCTCTTAATGGAGTGGGTTTTCGGATATGCGCCCAAATAAGATGGTTTCCAGTGGTGATGCTTGTTGTCTACGATGAGATCGATTTCAAATATTTAATAAACATCAGAACTGTGGATTTGAATTGTCAGCTCTTTCTTATTCGAAACCCCTGATTTCTGTAAAAAAATTAAATAATAAACGCATCATTATAAAAGAACGTGATAACGTCGAGCAAAGGGTCCCTTTCGGATGATAATTAGTTGTTCAACAATTTGTCCGGTACAATCTTATGGAATTTTCTGATTTCCAGTGCCTCATACGTCAGAATCTTCTTTGGGTCTTCAATCGTTCGTGCGACGGACGTTATTGTATCTGTTGGGCCGAATTGGTGTTTCTTCTTTATGAGGTGCTCCGAGAACGTTGATTTTTTTTGTCCCCAATGATCTAGGACCTACGATGCTCAGCAAAGCTCTCTTTGAACGACCTTCTGGTACATCCGATGTAGTAGCATCCACAAGCCATACATATTAGTTTCAGTACACCGCATATTTGCATTTGTTGACAGTTCTATGTATTGTTGCGGAAAATATTGGTAATTCTGCTGGTCTCTGGTCCTGTGAACGTGAAGGTTGCAAATTTCTTTACCTGTGGTTGTATTCTGGTTGTTCAACTGCAGCTTTGTCTTCCTTAAGATCGAATGAATAAATGGTTCTTCTTGGCAACTTCTTTCGTCAGCTGGTTCTAGTTCGTGATGGTTTATTGTGATGGTGACGTTTAGGTTGTTTAGCCTGTTTTGAGTTTCTTCATCCATGGTGTACTGGATGATGCGGCCATTGAGGATGCTACTAATGCCAAAGATACCCTCATTCATTCATTTATACAACGTGCGTTCGAAAAGTTCGGTCAATGTTCTCATAAAATAAAGGAAACAAGAGATACAAACAAAATAACTTGACTGGCATTCAAAGTAATCGCCATTAGCTACAACGCACTTTTGACATCGGTTGTACAGCTGCTGGAAACTGTCAGCAAACGCTTCTTTCGGTATCGCTCGAAGCAGCGTTGTCACACGTTGTTAGGTCTCCGCAATGTCGCAAAGCGTGGACCTTTCGGAACTCTTTTGAGGCGGGGAAACAAGAAGTCTGCAGGTGCCAGATCTGCAGAAATATGGAGGATGTTCAAGAACTGTCACTTGGCGTGTAGCGAGAAAGTGCCTCGCCTGGATCGCAGTATGCGGACGGGCGTTGTCATGAAGCAGATTTCATTGTCCAGTCTGGTACAACTGTGGCCGAACCCGCCGGATGTTGTCTGGGGTTGTGCTTTTTGACGGTCGACCCGAACGCGGCTCATCCTCGACATCTTCCTTTCCGTCTCTAAAGCGTTTAAACCACTCACAAACACACTTTTTACTCACTGCTTCCACATCGTACACTTTCATTAACGTTTCATGTGTCTCCGTCGCCGTTTTGCCTAATTTTAAGCAAAATTTGATGTTGACGCGTTGCTCCATTTTGCAAAGACACGCCGCTTCACATGAATTGCGCTAAATTGGTCGTAGCGCGCACTTAGCTTAACTGTCGTGATTTGGACGCTAGAGAGTACTAGTTACCATGTCTCTCAACAGCGCGGTTGTTCAACTATGAGACCATTCACCGAACTTTTCGAACGCACCTTGTACTTTTGTTCCAATATTGGCCGTCATGCAGTTATTAATTTTTGGAAAGTACCGGAAAGTGGTCTGGAACGTCGACCCTGAACACGTGAATATTGGAAGGAAGTTGTGGTTTGACGAATCACGATACGCGTTGTCTTGTACTGATTGGCAGGCAGATTTGGAGGGAACCCCATGAAGCAATGAACGCACTACTAACTGAAGGTGGTGGTGTCATTGCGTGGAGCTTCTTCAGATATTCAATTATGCATTTGTCGGCGTTTTCATGGAAAACAATGTACTTTTGCTTTCAGCAGTGCATGGTAGCCGCCAGAAATGTTTGGGCCCCTGACAATTGGGTACGTGTGGGCCCCTCTGGGCACAGCATCAGCAAAAAAAAAAATCAAGCGTGGATGACGGGGCCCCCCTTCCGTTGGGGCCCCGGGATTGAGTCCCGTTTTTCCCCCCCCCCCCCCCCCTGGCGACGGCCCTGAGCAGTGGTTTAGCCAACATGAAGACTTCCGTCATTTACTCTATTGCCTCATAAGCCCAAATCTCAATCCAGTAGAGAATGTTGGGTCATAATGGAACGATAGCAAGATCCTCTTCTGGTGAATGTCAAGTCTTCCAATGACTTACAAGTGCTTCAACACTCTATACATGTTGTAATTGAGGCCAAACGTTGTTCTGCATGTTTCTAATTCGTTGGTGGATGGAGTAAGAAATCTTAGCTTCTGTTCAGTGTTCGAATCGCGCTGGTTCTGCCACCTATTGCGGGCAGATGGAAGCTGCCCTATGGATGTCTTTACAAGGAAAATCTTAAGTCTTATTAATATCATGAAAACTAAACAGCCTGCGCATATCCTTCTAATTTATTAACTCTTATAAAATTTTAACATATAACGTGTTACAAAATTAACATAGCAAATGCTTTTAATCTTAAACAATGGCAGTTCTTTGTTGTTCGTGAATATTCGACTCACTTATGTCCAGTTTTTGAAAATTGATTAAAATGTTCTTTGAAACGTGATTTTCATTACGACCATTATGATTTTTTGTCTTTCCTTTTCATCCCCCCCACCCCCCGCCACCACTTTAATTTTTCCTTTAGAATTTATCTTTTGTGTGTTGTCATTCTGTCAAGTGATGCTTTATTCGACTGGTGCCGGTTGCTATGGCAACGATCAATCGGGGGCCTCCTTAAAATTCCAGCCTCCAACCCAGTGGATTAGAGAGGGAATAATGGAGGACGAGCCTTGTCGAAGTGAAATGTCAGGGAAACGTTGCCTTCCATTTTTCATTAATTTTCATAAGGCTCAACAAAGAGGAGTCACGTGATATTTACGTAAATGAAGGACGATAGGCTCCTTATCTCTTACCTCCAAATTTCCCCGATACCTTTCAACTTCATTCGCCCACCCACATCCCAAACCTTCTTACATTTTATTTATTTCGCTTTCATTATTTTTTTTTCCTCCTCCTTCTTCCCTCCTGTCTTCGTATTCTTCCGGTTGTTATCTCTTCTTCGAAGACAATCTCCGACGATGATTGGGGTTCTTTCAATATTAATGCTCATGCCATCTTACCGCGTTCCTAATTAAGTAGGAAACCTCTGTGAATGACGTAAATGGAATAGAATTACAAAAACGAGTAGGTAATATGAGGAAAAGCCAAATGAAAGTCTTATCTACACTTGTATACAAGCATTACCTTCATTACTTTGAAGATAAGCTTAACCTAGTCAAATAAATACCGGGGAATTTTTTCATTTAAAAAGCACTCATAAAGGTATTAGAAATTTTTTGTTTGCTTTAAGACAGCATCAACGTACCTAATTGTCACATAGTTTTGTTTACTTTTACCAAAAACTCAACGATTGTCATTATTTATAAAATCAGGAAACTACAAAAAACACACACTCACACCCAAAGAACGCTCCTTGCTTCTCTACACATTTTTTTCCAGCGTTCTGGGAGCATCTGGATACCGGCTCTGTAGAAATCTTCAAGCTGATGTCGAAACCACGTCAGGAAAGCTTTTTTTACTTCCCCATTGGAACCAAACCTCTGCCCTCCCAACAACACTTTCAATGGTCCAAAAAGGTGGTAGTCGCAAGAGGAGAGATCCGAGCTGTATGGAGGATGTAGTAAGATGTCTCATTTGAGTTCCGTCAGTGTGTCCATAGTCAGTTTGGCTGTGTGTGGTCTGGCATTGTCTTGCAGAAAACAAACACCATGGTAATGAGCCCTGGTCGCTTTTTTTCTTAGCGGAGACTTCAGGGACGTCCTCAAAAAGTTACTATAGTAGGGTGCATTTATGGTTCGACGTCCTTCCAGAAAATCGACATGAATGATAACCCTTAATGTCCCAGAATACAGTCGCCATTACTTTGCCATCTTGAATTTCTTGGATCGTGGTGAGTCAGTGTGTCGCCACTCCATGCTCGCACGTTTGCTTTCAGGAATTTAGGAAGCTGTCATCTTCCCTGTCCTATCGCTGCAGCAGCACGGAACAGATCTCCACCCGGGTGTTTTCGTAATCCTCGTGGAGTTGCTTAGGGATCCATCTGGCATAGATCTTGTTGAATTTCAGCTTATCATAGATGATGGTCACCACACTGCCATAGTGCTGATGTTCAGTATTGAAGCTAATTTTGGGACATGAATCCGCCTGTTGTCCCTTATCAGCTTATTTGTTTGTGGGATGATGCCATCATTGACAGCAGTTGCTGGCCTTGCCTTATGAGGTCCATTGCCGGTGGATTCTCGCCCTCCTTCAAACTTTTGGCACCAAGCAAGACGATGATCGAGACAAACATGACTCGATGAACTGTCTTTGAATCTCTGATGAATTTCAGATGCTGTCACACCTTCGTGTGGCGAAACTTGATGATGATTCGTTGTTCCATTTTCGTCGACACATCGCTGTTCGCTATTGTGTTTAGACAAACAATCGGTTGTCATGGCTACCGGATGAGTGGTGCTGCATTTGCATGACAGGCCGTAGTTGCCATCCCAACAATGAGAGTTTAGATTTTTACAAAATGAAATTTACAAAAAATAAAGTCCAGATCAAATTTGAACGCTCCTCAACTCTCAATAACATTATTCAATCATTTGGGATAAGGTTTTCGATAATATTGGCAATATGCAATTAATTCTAAATCGTTCTTTTAAATTCACAGTAATTAGCTCAGAACGATGGGGCCCAACAGATCACTTTGCGTTCCATTCTGCTCCAAGATGGCTGGAAAGTCTTGATGTCTGTATTTATTATTATTATTATAAAAATTTGCACCCCACAACGGGATATGAAATGGATTAAATAAAACCTAATTCCCATAAAACATGCTTCTTATGATTCGTGCAAGACTTCAAAGTGCAATTAATTATTTGATTCTTTATATGAAACGACAGCTCATTCCATAGTGAGATGGCATTATAAGGAAAGAACTGCTCAAGGAACCTAGATATAATAACAGTCGGCGAGAGCTTATATGACGGCGAGGGATGCTGATCATTAGTGAGGGCTAGGTTTAATTCTTTTAATTTAGCATAGTCGATGATCATACGGATAGTTGGGATATCATAAGCCATACAAGTTTCAGAAATCGACGTGTATTTGGGAAGGGCAAACGCTGTCTGAATTACATTGTTATAAGCTGTTTGTACTCTAGTTATAAGCACGACCAGATTATAACGCCGTACTCAACCTTAGGAACCACGGACGACTTGATAGTTTTAATCATTTCACTTCAGTTCAACAGTGTCTTAAGGCTTTTAACCAGGTATTTTAAACGGTTTAAATCAACAATGAGTAATTCAATTGCTTCTTTAAACGACTGGTGGTTATCTAAAGTGACGCCTAAGATTTTACATATTTGTAAGGGAGTCTGTTTCTTTTTATCAATGAGCAATATTTTTCTTTTAGTCTGGTTGAACATCAGGCCGTAAGTAGTATACCACGTGTTCAACAGGCTCAAATCGTGTGTTGTAAAGTTTGAGCTAGTTCTGCTCTTGAACAGGCCTTATATAAAAAATTGTCATCTACGTATGACTTAAGAAAACAATTTAAAGGTAGATTATGTATTTCGGCTGTTGCAGCAGCATAGAAAACAGTCGCAGCTGGAGAGCCTTGCAACAGGCCTCTTAGAGAAGGATGTTCAGTAACACAATCAGCTTGCTCAATATAGTTAATCCTGTGTTCGAAATAATCCAGGACCAGATTTAGAGTAACTGGATCTACTCCAGAGCTATGAAGTTGCTTAATCAACAACTGCCTATCAATGGTGTTAAATGCTTTAGAAATATCGGTGTTCACTAGAAAGCAAACAAGACCTTTAGCAAGGGTCTTAATGATATAATTGAAAATGGCATAGATGGTAAATAATATTGGGGTATGCGTTCTGCCACCAGCTTGATTGTGCGGGATTATCCGTTCGTTACAGCGCTATAACAATAAAATGTCAGATCATCGACGAATATTTCCTTCCGTACTAAAATCCATGAAAACAAGAGGCTCCTTTGCTTGGCATGCTTAATTCTCCGTTTCGTACTTATCCTATTGACCCTTACATTCTCACATATCCATACTTATACCTCCCCTTTCACAGTATTTCACTCAAGAAAAGCTACAGTATTTTACCAATTATGTTCAACAATTAATTTCATCTATTATAATAAAAATGTCGATCTGGTTCCCCAACAGAAAACTTAAGTGTTGTAGATAAACCACGCCTTTCTAGAAACTACCAGGCCTGAACATGACGTCAATAGTGTATTGGTGAAGCACTAAGATTGTAATCTTGAACTTACTTCTGTAATAGCTCCACCCGAAGCCTTAGCCTTGAGCCCCATCAGCACGACTTAACAATGTTTTTGAATGTTTTCCATGTACAGCCCTGGTAGTTTCTAGAAGGCCGTGGGCTAAACTACATAAAACGCCACAATGACCTCATGTGACTTTTCCTTCTTTCCCCAAACTCAAATTACTACTTGGAAGTGTTTCGACGACAAGATTATTCGTTGGCATCAGTGTATCGCAGCAAATGGGCCTGTTTAGAAGGCGACAAAATAAATTTGGACGATTTAAACAACATTTTGTGTTCTCTTCAACAATTCCCAGTATTGATTTGATTGAATATCCTAATGTTACGTGTCCTATTACCAAAAAAATACTCTCGTGCTCAAAAGTTCAGGGATTTACAAGATTGAACCGTCTCGGTTTGCGAAATTTCATCAAAATTTGCACAGTGATACAATAGGCTTTGTTAATATAACTATGCAGAAACCAACAAGTCAGGCAACCAAAATGCCCAGAGCACCAAGAGACAGGTCAGTTCCAAGTGGAAGTATCGCATGCTCAAAAGTTGTCGAGAGCATTTCAACAACAACAAGGAAATGTCTAACGTCATTTCAGAAGTGGTCGTCCACGTTGCACCACATTCCGGGATGAACGAAATCTCGCCCTAAATGTCAGACGCTACAGGCAATCCACTGCAGAAGATCTCGCTAGGGGCTTAGCGGCTTTTGCGGTGATATCCATTTCGAAGAACACGGTGTACCGGCGACTTCTGAAGCTCTGGCTTTATACTTGGAGAATCATGCGATGCATCCCATTGATCTTGCTCACCGGGTTTCGCGAAAGACATGGTGAAACAAACATTCAACGTGGATAGAAGCACAGTGGGGCTGTGTCATGTTCCTCGACGAGTCCTCCTTCAGCCTGGAAAGTGATTTCGACAAGTCCGGAGAGAGCAAAGGGCTAGGTTTATACTTACATCATTGAACGGGGTCGGTTCGGATGGGATAGCGTGAGGTGATACTGCATCGTGTGTGGCGCATGTTAATGTCAGAGAATTAGACAGAGATAGAGCCGACATTCCCCCGACTGTTATCTCAGGACAATGCTCCCGAAAAGCCCCACCAGTGCATTCGCTAAGCGCTTAGGAAACGATCGGGGGGCAGCGCATGCCATTACTCGTGAGGAGAACTGGTAAAGCGACAACGACATGGGGATATGCCATTCAGCACCTAACCGATGAAATCTAGTAATCTGGAAACATGACATCATCATTAAGGTGTGCTTTTTTGTGTAGGATATGTTTTAGAATGCCCGAGACCAGTTTATTAGTATGAGTTTCCATAACGGGCATTCAACATATTTCCAACGTAGCTCAGATTGAACAGTGTCACATACAATTTTTTCGTTATGGTGCCTTAATTAAAAGATAATGCAAAATAGATTTATTGGGTTCAGGTGCTTGAATGAATTATTTTTAACTCCCCATTGATTTTTAAGACTAAAAAAAAAAACTTGGGTTGGAAAGGAGCGATTCTTCATCAACTGAAATTTGCTCCGTCACCCATTTACCTTCAATTTTCACGCCAAGTGCATCGTAAAAATGTCAACTAATGACGACGGCCGTGTTCGTCACTCCCTTCGCTCACGATTCTTACACTTTAAGTTTGTGACAATCCTCTTCTTTTTTTTTTTTCTTTAAACTTTGTAATTTTTCAGTGTCTGGATCGTACGTGATCGTTTAAGTTCCGTATGTCCCCGAACGCGATCGCATTCAGTGATTGCACTTTGGGGATCTCTGCCATTTGCATTTCATTGATGCGCCTGACTCTTGTTGTCACCTCGCAAAGAAATCGAACGCCATTGGAATTCATTATGACGAAGTCGTTTTCTCCCTCCGTCTGTTGGGATAATTGTTTTGCTGCTTTTAATTAAGCCTAACCCCCAGGTGTCGCCCTCGGCTTGAATAAATTGCACCGCCCCGTTTTGAGAGCCCTGTTTCTGTAGCGCCGGCTTTTTAGATATGCGGAAAAGAAGGATGCCTCTTAAAAACACGCTCTATGCAAATTGAATGGTTTTGATGCAGGCATAATAATTTCTTTAAAAAAAACAATTTGTCTGTGTGGATGACTTTCATTCATTCTCTGTTGTTCTAGCGATAATGGCAGGCATTATGGGGACGACCATTGTCATACTGTATCTAGTTATAAATGTATAATCTCTCATCTGGTTCATCTGAGCACGGCAATGTGAAATTGATACGGAACTTGTATTTTGGGGTAAATGACGAACTTCGCCTTCATTTTGAATGTAAGTCAATTTTTTTCCAATTTAAAGTAAGTCTTGTGACATATCAAACAACAGGAGAATTTTCTCAGAAATTCATTCCACTTGTCGGATTTGATCTATCTCTCACGGTTTGGAAGCTATCACTAAAATTTACATGACGATTTGAGGTCGAAATGTTGTAATTTCGTTGCAGGGCAAGAGCGAATTGAAATGAACCTGATTTCCGAGGAAAGAAAACATTCGAGCATAGCAGATGATTTCAACTATCGCCACTTGAACAGCCTCGAATGCTCTACTGATGACGAAATAGCAACGATAGTGCTGGTGGCCTTTGCTAAGAGCCCGCAACGCAGCACTGGACGTCAAAGTGGCATCCTCCATTTTACGAATTCAAACACAAAAGTTGGATTCTTACGTCATGGTCCCGTAGAATTGGCTCCGAGATCACCGAATGACTTGAAGCGGTTAGTTCTTATAAAAAATTTTGTTTGTGCAAACTTGCAGTACGTGACATTGAAAATGCAACACCATGAACGAATGGATAGAGAAATATGCAAATTGCAGGGTTTATGGAACAAAGGAATATGGCAAGTTTGGGAGGTTTTGTGCGGCCCCTATGACGTCAGCACGTGTGGGCAAGCTTCGGCGAACCCTGGCCACTTCCGTCGACCTTTTGCAGCATGTTCAGGACACCCTAGATGCTCCCATATCGTCCAGGACCACTAATCGTCAATTGGTCCCCGGCGGCCTGCACTCATATCGTCCGTTAAGAAGACTGCCATTGACCCCATTTCATAGACGCCTTTGTTTGGAATGGTGTCGAGAATGAGCCACGTGGATAGTGGAATGGCGCAGGGTTTTTTTCTGAGACGAGTCACACGTCTTTTTCAGCAATGACAGTCGTCGTGTAAGAGTTTGGCGCCAACGTGATGATAGGTCCAATCCGGCCGCAACTTTAAAATGGCACACCGCGCGACAACGCGGCATCATAGTTTGGAGCGCAATCTCTTACAATACTAGGTCATCTCTGGTCCGTATTGATGGCATCTTGACATCCCAACGATACTTGAATGAGGTGCTGTGTCCGGTGATACTATCCTTCCTTCAGCGAGTGCCCAATGCCATTTACCAGCAGCATAACACCCGACCTCACACGGCACGCATCAGCTAACATGCCCTGCAAAGTACCCAGGTGCTTCCCTGGCAAGCAGTCTCTTCCGATCTCAGTTCAATCGAACACATCTGGGACGCGATTGGATGTCGCTTGCATGCACTTTGCCAAAGAAGACGAACTTTGGCAAATGGTTGATAGGGAATGGATATCCATCCCTCAGGACACAATTCGCACGCTCACTGACTCTGTATCTAGACGTATCGGGGGTGGCCGTGGCCTGGTTGTCTCGTCGGTTGGCTTGCTAATCGATGGAGTTCAGCAACTTCAGGCGCGGCCAGCTGCTGGCTGGGTGACGGCCAGGGCTTGGGGACCACTGCTGGCGGGACAGCTATTTGGGGCACGGCTGTTGGGGGACTTTAGTCTGACCCATTTGCTAAGTGACCAGTGCTGGTTTTCCAGCAGTTGGTGACAGCCACTGGCTTGTTTGTCCGCCAGCAGCTCTTCCATCATGAAACCCCCCGTGCTTCGGAGGGCACGTTAAGCCGTCGGTCCCGGCTGCTACTGTCATCTCGTAGCAGTCGTTATTTACTGGGATGGCGCAAAACTCCCTCGTAGGAGTAGGTGCCGCAGATTATCGCTTCGCGATAATTTACCCTCTGTACTAGATACTAGATCTAGACGTATCGCTGCCTGTATCGCCGCCCACGGTGGTCCTACAACCTACTGATCACAGTGTATCACACGGTGTATAGGTGTATTATGTTGTAATAAACATCACTTATTGTTCATTGCTGTCTATTTCCGTTTTCTAAATTTTATCATTTTCTATGCATGCGTTCATTGTGTCTCATTTTCAATGTCATGTAGTGTATCTGAAAGAAATGGTGATTGAGTGCTGCGATACAATTTCACTGGATGTGCTTGCGCGAGGGTCTCGTGAGACTGGGCTAGACCCCTTTGAGCTGTGCATGCGAGCATATGTAGCAAACTTTCAGTAACGATAGCTTCCAAATTTGGCAACTAAATCCAATCCGACAAGTGGATGAGTTTGAGAAATTTCTCATGTTGTTTGATATGTCGCAAGACCCACACCATTATTTTAAGAAATGGGCTTCTATCCATATTGGCGGATTTCACGTGGGCAGGGGTTTTCTCTAAATCAACCTAGCAGCCCCCTGGTTCGTTTGGACGATTCATAAGTTATATCACTATGCAGTATATTACTGCTAGTATAGACTGTCGCACATTCATTCTCTTGTACTTTGATGGAGGGTGGGTTCCGAACGTAACAAAATTAACGCGCCTAATGATTAAATAATGATTTTCCTGTATATTTATTGGAGATGCGAGGTTATAATTTAATTCATGGAACCTGCTGGAATTGGTAAAGACTTTGCTAATTATTTTGTAAAAAGTTACTTCTAACTCTAAATGATAATGATTATTATACGAAAAAGTATTTGGAATCGTTTTGTTCTCTCTCTCTGGGATGAGATTATGACGTAAGCACATTAAGAGAATTTGGGATCTTCATTAACGTCCCTTGCTTTCCACTTTTGAGCGCTCTGATTGCCCTGACCTTCTTTCGACACGAACAGCCTCGCTTGTATGTTCCCTTTTGCGCAAGAAAGAGGGGAAAAAGGAAGAGAATTGGTGGGGGTAGGTGGGGATAAAAGGAGACAATGATGACGATCGTCACTCCTTGAGTTGATGACCAAGTGCATTCTTGGACTTCTCTGAACGACTGCAGTGATCAACGGTAATTTTCCGCGGAACGCTTTCTGATCCAAAGGGAGCCCTTTTCGCCATTGCCTCTCTCTCTCTCTCTCTCTCTCTCTCTCTCTCTCTCTCTCGTGTGTCTTCGTTTTATCATCACTTTCCCTTTCTCTTCTATTCTTCACCTCCCTTGGCCCCTATTACTCGACGGAAGGCCCAATCACGAGACAAGTCTTTGACCATTGATCATCTCGAGGGGGAAATACCTAAGAACACTTTAGTTTCCACTTCCCCAAGCTCTAATCACAACCGACTCCCCCTTTTTATGTGTTCGCAACTTTCTACTCTGTGCTTCTGCCAAAACTCTCATCCAATTCTTTTTAGGGTGATTCTCGTCTTAATTTGTTATCAACCAATGCCGGGAGGAGAGCTTTGAAGCAACTATCTGCGAAGTGATTACAAGTTTTAAGGATCCAATGATCAATATGCTATTGTTGTTGTTGATGATGATGATGCTTCTATTATTAATGACTATTGGAATAATGAAGATTGGTTTAAATATTGATATAAGGATATCAGCTATGAATCGTTGTATTTATTATGACCACCTCCTCAGTACTTCATCAGGGCTACCCTTTTGCGTTCTGCTTCGATTCTTCTTCGCATGGACTCCACGATAAGTTGATAGATGGTTTGTGGAATATCAGATCATGCTTGATGAATAGCAATTTCCAGTTGTGCGAGATTTGATGGTTGTGGATTCAGATGTCCGAAGGGTCTTTCTACTTCATCCCACCTAAGCAGAGTGAACTCTCCTTCAGGTTCCTGAAACCAGTCCTTTACAATTTGAGCAGTGAAAGAGTTCAGGTATGTTTGGGATAAATCATCAACATGAGAGGTTAACAATGCTATTCAGATATGATGTTGTGCGATTCAGAGATTACTTGAGAGGATCCTTGATGCGCTGAAATTAGCTGCACTGTCGTCTTTCTGTTGTCTTTTACAATTCTGGATACTCTCCGTTCCGGCCGAGCATTCACTAGTCGATTATGACCACAAGTCGCACGTTGAGACTCAGTTTCTTGACAATCGACAATCGAACAGTGAAATGTACATTTGTTAGGATGGGACGAAAGCAGCACTTTCACAAAGCTCATCCAACCAGAATAAACTCCAAATGAAATACACTGAGGTAGTCAAGAAGCCTAACCAACCCAAGCGGTCTTCCATATTATACAAAAAAGAAAATAAGATTGACGATTGTCAGAAACAAAATACAAACGAAATAAAAAACACAAGGAGAAAGAAGATTATCACATCTTCCAGTAGTCCGGGAAAGAGACGTTGCTAATATCTTCAAAATTGACTTCAAGAACGTGCCTCGGTTTACGATACTTCGTATGCCAGTTCATATTCAATGAGTTCTTCAGTATTCCATTCACAAGTTTATTGTCGTGAGTCTTCATCTTCTGTATCATAATCAAAAGGAGATCCTGTATAAACTTTCCGATATGGGCCATGTTTAAATCCATGTGGATGATTTGGTTTTTCACCGTCCTTCTGTCCAGCTGAGCAATGGTCCTCAGGGTAACATTCTGGAATGACTGTAGTTCACTCCATCTGGTTTTACAGATAGTCGCCCACGCAGGCATGCCATAGAGGAGTATGGTCCGGATAATCGATTTGTACAGAAGTAGCTTGTTGTCAATGCTGAGGGCGCTGTTGCGACCCATGAGAGCTATGATACTGTACTTAGCCCTCTTCGCTTTGTTCAGAGTATAGGACATATGCCGGTTCCATGAGAGTCTTGAGTCAATGATAACTCCCAGATACTTGTAGTTGTCCACCCAGTCCAGTTTCTTATTGAACAGAACAAGAGAATCTGGGGGACGCTTGAGCTTCCTATTGAGGTACAAAACCTTTCACTTTCCGACGTTAAGGTTCAACTTCCAACAGTTAAACCAGTCTTTGAACTGCTTCAAGGCGCACTGCAGCCGAGTGATAACGTGAGCCGGCTGGTGTGCCCATGTCATAATGGCAGTATCATCCGCATAAAAATACAGATTACAATTATCGGGTTTCGGGAAATCATGTACAAAGTAATTAAATAGCACAGGCCCGAGGACAGAACCCTGAGGGGCACCGGCCTTTACAACACGGGGCGTGGAAAGATTTTCTCCAACTTTGGCTTGATAGGATCTGCCGTCAAGAAAGGATTTCATCAACAAAATCAAATCGGCAGGGAACCCGTCTCTGATCATTTTGTAGACAAGGCCCTCATGCCACACCTGGTCAAAAGCTTTACTGACATCGAGAAATACCACCCCACAGTACCTGGACAAGAGTGAGCAGCACGAAAGCCAAACTGCTCTTCCCGAAAAAGGTCATTTGCTAGACAGTGGTCTTGGAATCTGACGAGAATCGTTTTCTCCAACACTTTGGACATCGTGGGTAGCAGGCTAATAGGTCGGTAACTGGCCGGAATTGCAGGATTTTGCCCCTGCTTGGGGATACTCAACACAATAGATTGCTTCCAAGCCACAGGGAAGTAAGAAAATTTCCAGCAGACTGACAGTCCGGTCTTTAAATACTTAAACATTTCACGAATACTCGCTACAGCTTCTATACTAGTCTCGCCCTCTAGCGACAACAACCTGACGTCATAGCTAATTTGCTTAAAATTGTCAGGTGATCATAATAAATTGGCCACTCATTGTATATGCAGCGCGGACCCAATTAAAAGAAAAAGCACCTGGCGGGTATGAAAGGAAAAATACTTGTATTCTGCATACGTATGAAACGTTGCTCTCATTTGTAAAACGTGCGCCTTACAGCTTTTCAAATGATATACGCCAAAAAACTGTGGACACCAATATCAGTACGCAACAATACGAAACCACAATTCTACAATAAGATATTTTAATGATCTAGATGTACATTTTGGGAGCTACACTCCCTTCATCAAGCAAATGACAACCAATCAAAACAATTCCAAAAAAGGGGAAAGAAAGCAACCTATCCAAGCTATTCAGGATAAAACGACGTCAACCATCCCAAAGACAGGGCTGGGGGGGGGCGCACTCCGGTTAAAGAAACTAACCTTACTCCGCTTAATGGAGCCAACAGTCATTACTTGATAAAGAACTAGAAAGAGCTGTTTAATAGCTCGTTAGTTGCCTTACAATCTCTAAAGATTCTAAAAATATAATATTCTGGCATCCTTACATGTGTGAACAATCTCAATTAACTTAGAAGAATAGTCCTGTTTTTCCCCCAAAAATGTGATACGCAAAGGACGAAATACCCAGTTTTGCGTTTTTTTATGCAAGCAATATGTTCACGCATCTGTTTTTTAACACCTCTTTGTGAACTGCCCAAGTAATAACGACCACATGTAGTTTACTGGTTACCGTTTTACAATAGAGATTGGTCATTGGCTAGGGTGGTAGTATTTCCAAAGGTATGCAGTTTGTGAACAGTTTACGTGGTGCTGTGTTTAAAGCCTACCGTAAATGGACGGAATACCGACATTCCGTCACAAGACAATTCGCGACGGGCAATTCGGGCGACAAGTCGTGTTAACGAGACATTGTAAGATTCTAAAATGTTTAAATGATTTAATATTTGCTTTTTTCATTGTATAATTGAAATTGTAACAAGATAAGAGGAAAAAGGTTTTATCAAACCAAGCTTTTATAATGTTTTATTTAGTGGCAACAATACAGCTTAATTTTGCAACAATAAACAATAGATACATTTACCTCTCGCCATAACGAAATGTCCAATTGTTACAACAATCAATTCGTAGTAATGAGTTAGTACCATTAGAACACGAACCAATGAACCGATTTGAAAATTTTTTTCTTTATCATAAATTGTCATCGATTCTGCATAAGTGTGTCAAATTGCAGCTCCCTAGCTTGTCGGAAAGTTGGTTTAATATTGATTACAAGATTTGACCTAAACAAACTAACACAGCAAAGTTATAAAAAGCTTATAAAAAAAGATCTTTTCATTGTTTTAACAAACAAAAAAATGCATGATTTTAGATTCCTTCGATTATAATAATGAGCGACGCTTTTTAAATAGACTAATGATAAAATAAAATCATCTTACATTTGCGGTTTTTTATGTTAAAATATACAGGGTTTATTGTATAAATTTATGATAAAATTTGTGGCACATTCTTTTAATTTTAAGCTTTGAGTCTCGCGAATTCTTCGGAACGAACTGTATTTATTGTGAACTGTCTTGTAACGAAATGCCGGTACACCAAATGAATAAACAGCAACATTAAAAATAATATTCGGTATGTGGATCATCACGCGTCAATGAAGTGAGAGATAAACGTCGACTGTCAAGATGTGTGCTGGCAGAACGACGCGAAAGATTCTTTTACAATGTTGATAACATTCAGCCATTCAGCATGTGCACAAATTTATCGCTGGCGCCTAAGCGATGTTCAGTTACGCGCCATATTTTTTTGCAAATTTCTTGTGTAATTTCGGCGATAGCCCCATTAATCCTTCTGCCCCTCAGTGAGCCCAGATCAGATAAACGTGTTGCAAATTCTGTCCTTGACATGCGTCCACAGAAAAAAGTCTTAGGGGTCAAATCCCGTGAACGTAGAGGCCCAGCCTCCCGTCTCCTTAAACTTGTGCCCGCGACTTCGTACGTGTAGATCACTGAAACACGATCAATGCTTTTTTTTAATAAAAATTCTGAGCCTTGGACCATGATCAAAATAAAGACATTAAGAAAACAACTAAAAGAACTAACATAGGGGAGACAACCAAATCGTTTTTCTACAAAAATTTTATTCCGCATGTATGTACATTTCAATGGTTAAGCGACCTTCTTTCAGCATGACTCTTTATATGTACATACATGGGAATAAAATTTTGTGGAAAAGCTGTTTGGTTGTCTCCCCTGTGTTGTCTGTAGTAATCACATCTACATACTTAGGTAATATACTCTTTTATAATTAATACAACTAAAAGAAGTCTTCATTTACTACAACAAAGCTTCTCGGTAAACAGTGTTAGAAGTAGAACATCAAGGATGTATGCATAAAGATTGTTAGAGTTGCTGACACGGGAGAGAGAGGTCCTGGGAAAGAGCCACATAGAGTTGGTCGTGCGAAAAACAACCATCACTGAGATCCATGCCCGCAACGTGCAGAGATTGGCCTTGCGCTTTGTTGATGGTCATCGCATAACATAAGCTGACTGGGAACTGTCCACCAAAGACCATCAATAAGGGAAAGTTATTTGGAATGAGGGGGATTCGGCCATGACGGTCCTGGGAGGCGAATTATGGCGACAGGTTTCGGATTCTATCTTTGAAATACGTCATTGATTTTATTATATTTCATGTGAAGAAATTCTTACATTATTAGACATAAATAAAGCACGTAACATATTTAAAATTTGCCAAACTAGGTGAACCGAAGCGTGATTTTAAAATACTCATAGCGCCATCTATTGAGAAAATACGTACAAACAGATAAGCAGATACAGACAAAAATTCCAGAAATGAACTTATTGCGTTCTATCACTTATCTGTCATCCCCCAAATATGTTTTACAAATAATCATCTTTCAGCATATATATAATTTTATTAAGTAAAATTAACAATATTTAACTATTGAAACTAGAAATTTAGCTCGACACGCCCAGTTTTTCTTTCGTTGGACAGAGTATAGTGTTTTTAATTATGTTTGATTTGCAGGTTGATAGGGTTTTTTTTTATTTCATTTTGAAATGTGGATCTTTATTTAATTTTATAAAGTTATTTTAAACGATAAATTCACCAATTTTTTGGAAATAGAGATGTTTTTGTATAGTTACTATTGCGTTCCCTTTATCTGCTTTTAACGAAGACCGCTGAAACACATACTGATGCCGATTTTTATAATTTATAAAGATCCTCCATGCCTTGGACTGTAATCAAAACAAAAAATTAAAAAACAACTAAAAGAAAGAAAGAAAGAAAAAAGAGAGAAGACAGAAGAAAAATGTAATTCCCCGGAACTTCGTGATATATCGGGATAAAAATAACCCTAAATGTTTATTATCATCAAAACATTACTAAGTTTCATCAAAATCCGTCCAGTGGTTTTTGTGTGAAGCGCGCACAAAGACACAGACAGACAACAGATTATTATATGTATAGAAGATAAAAGAATAGAAGAAGAAGACAGAAGATAGATTTTCAATGATAAATTCGCCTGATTTTTTGTAAATAGAGATCTTTTTGTATGATTACTGTTGCGTTCCCTTTATCTGCTTTTAACGAAGATCACTGAAACACAAACTGATGCCGGTTTTTATAATTTATAAATATCCTCCAAACGAAAAATAATAGAAGAAAGAAAGAATCCGTGCAATAACGCGGTCTGCAGCTCGCGCAGAAATGGGGAACTTTAATTATAATCACCCGATGTGTAAATAACCTTTAAAAATAAATACAAAATTTAATCCTATAATTTTTTAGTTATGCAGTAAGGCCTGTATTCACCACGTTTTAAAACGAGTTTAAACTCGAGCTTAAGCATAACTCGTATATAAATGTCATTGAGTTTTAAGTTGCCTCCTACGGCCGCTTAAGTCGATCTTAGTCCGATGCACATGCGCAGTTTATCTACAGCCACTCCGGCCAAAAAAAAAACATGGAGGACGATATCAACACCACCTAAAGATAAGGCCTGGGCGATGAAACGTCATTACATTGTTACATCACCTCAATAGGGAATTGTTAACCGTATTTCCACCAATAATAAGCTCTGAATTTTCCCTACTGAGATGGTGTAGCAATGTAATGAAATTTCAACGTCCAGGTCTTGTCTTTAGGTGGTGTTGACGATATGCAGTCTCATCTTACTTTGGAAGACGTTTTATTTCTAAACAAGTTCATTCGTCGCAAACGATGAATCAAATAAGAAAAAAAGATTATCTCCCTTGTACAACTTGACGAGGTTGATTTTCTAAAGCGCTATCGGTTATCGCACGAAGCTTTCGTGAAGGAGACCAGCAAGCGCGCTATTGTTTAGTCGCCATGGCCATGCTTGGAATGAAATGTGACCGTGACTTCAGGTCATATACGGGTCATAGGTCACCAACAGCTGCTTAACTCCCTCTTTTGCAAGTGAGGCTTGAAATTTCAACTTCGTTTGAACCTTATTGGTATTCTTCAACATTTCAAGGCGGCAGCTTGGCTAAGCCACGGTCTACTATCTAAAGACTATGGCTAAGCCGTAGCGTAAGCCAAATGTCGTTGTGTCGACTTCTGTCATTGGTTAAAGTTTCACGTGACCAATGACACGTATATGACCTGACATCATGATCACATTTCATTCCAAGCATGGTCATGGCGATAAACAACAATGTGGTAAGAATGTTGTAACAACAATGTGGTAAAAATAAATTAACTTTCAACGTGCACAGAAAAGCAAATTTATATTTAAACAATGTGGCGGTAATTTTTCTCAGTTTGAGAAAGACGTTTTGACCTCTTGTGTGGAAAATTTCGCATATACAGGGTGTAAATGGACGACGTTTCACAAATTTAAGGATATGTAGAGGATGATGTGGTGAACATTTTTTATTGATAAACCCATAGTCCCAAACGAAAAGCGACGGAGCCACAGCTTGTTTGATGTCCTGGTTTGTCAAGCATTGAACTAGCCACGTTTACTACGATGTCCCCTGTCATTGCATCTTGTAGGCCTTATGCAGACTGTCAGCTCGCAGGCTATTTTCATATGGTACCGTCCGGATGCACAGCACATTCTCCAATCACATAATCTTGCATATCAGGTTGGTATGAAATTCCCGTTGTTAGTTTGGAACATTCCGTAAGGGTGAAGGTTTTTTTGCGCTCTACGTTTTGTGCTGTAAGAGTTCAGGAATGGACTTTACTGTGAGGCAGGAAACAGCGAGAACTTTCGTACCCAATTACGTACAGAACTGTTACTGGACTGTCCCATTTCATATCGCCACAAATTATCTCCGTGTACACTGTGATCTGCTGTGGCTCCGTCGCTTTTCATTTGGGACTATGGGTTTATTAATAAAAAATGTTCGCCACATAATCCTCTACATATCCTTAAATTTGTGAAACGTCGTCCATTTACACCCTGTATAATCGACGAATGAATTTGTTTAGAAACAAAACGTCTTCAAAGTACGAAGACTGCATATCGTTCTCCATGTTGTTTTTCTTTGGCCGGAGTTGCTGAACATACATTGCGCATGCGCTTCAGTCTAAGATCGAATTAAGCGGCCATAGAGGGCAACTTAAACTCAGCGACGTTTAAGTTGACTTAACCGCGTGGTGAATATGACATGTTTGAATCCGAGTTTAAAACGTGCTGAATACGGGCGTAACAGATTTATCATTGGAGGTTATGACTAAGCTGCCGCCTTGTAATGTTGGTGTATACTAATCAGGTTAAAACGAAGTTGAACTTTTTAAGCCTGACTTGCAAAAGAGCAGGTTAAGCTGCTATTGGTGAATATGGGCGTAAGTGCTAAAATCATAATAATAAAGTAAACAAAATCAGAGGTTATTATATCCCATTGTTCGCGCGCCTTCACATCGTTTGATATCCCATTGTTCGGAGTTCAGCTGAGGTAATGCAACACCAAAACGATCAGTAAGAAGAAAAATATAATTCCTCGGGAATTTCGTGATTGATCAGGATCAAGGTACCCTAAATGTTGATCCAGACTATAATCTATAACCGTATTAAGTTTCATCAAAAACCGTCCAGTAGTTCTTGTGTGATACGCGTACGAACAAACAGACAGACAACAGATTTAGTATATCAATATGTATAGAAGATTAGTGTACCATGCAACGATGCTTTTGTAATCAGCTGAAGATCATCCATATTCCATCCTAATATGATGCTGTAAAGTGATCGGTGACATGGTTCCATACAACATTGCGTTTTCTTCTGAATTGACGCGAATTTCACACTCTTGCGTTTGCTGTTCCTCCTACACCAGCTTAGCTATTACTATAGCAAAAAGAAAAAAAAATCTTCATGAGTTAGTCTTTCTCTTGCGACCACCATACAGTTATAACTATTTCGGTTTCTTTGTAATAAAATTTTATATCTTCGCCACCCTTTATTTTGACTGTCTGCCCTGGGACGGGCGAGATATTCCAACACGACAGAATTTTCTGGGAATGGTCGGAGGAGCACATCCAAGACTTCCAAGTACTTCTCTGGCTCCCTTATTCCCTATGGTATCACCTCGGCTGCTCATGGACACTCAGGAATCCCCTATCACGCACTGACTGCACATACCAGTGGACATCTGCGAGCATCTTAATGATTTCCTCCTATTCCGTCTAGCTGCTCTCCTTGCTGCTTACGGCGGTTATTATGGTTACTAGCTGGTGGTCATAATTACTGTTTATTTGTAAATCTCTGGAGAATTCAGGCCATCATAATAGGGCGTTTCCAAATTTTGTCTAACTAATAGATTTGTTACTCACGTGATCATTATGGACGTGGAGCGAACAGTATTAAAGAATGATGAAGCACTCAGTTTACCTTGTTACTCTCGTTGTTTTCTCCTTATGACGTAGAGAGCAGCAGAGAAGTGGTTGTATAAAACGAAAATTTATTGCTTGTTTGATGGTTTTTCAAAATTAATTTACAAAGTCGAGATCCTCAAAGAAAAGGAATAATCTTAAACTTTAATTTTTTCAACCATCAAGCACGTAAGCATTTTTCTTGAAACAAAAGAAGCCATGAAGAGTTATTTTTTGATTTAACAAAAAAGAAAAGTTAAACCCGAGAGAAAAAGAGAGAGAGAGCAAATGTAATCTGTGAAAAGAATTTTGTTAATGCTTTTACTCTTGTTGTCGTGTCGTCGATGTTTTTGTTGACGCCATTACCAAGGGCAAACACAATGAATACACAATTATGCAAAGGGAAGGCGCATTAAACTAATGGAGAGAAGCTATTTTTAAAGCAAAGATTACAAGAGACACCCTCTCTTTTATCCCCTGCTCTTTGAAATTCAATGCAAAACTTCATAATATAATTCGTAATTTTTAAAAAAAACCAACTTAATATCGGAGCTTCGTTGAGATGTAGTAGGAAAGTTAATCGTCACTGGGCCCGAAAGCCCTTTAAACAGGAGATTCGTGTGCAGAACACAAAAGACGACGACGACGATGGGGTGTTCATTAAGGCTCTTCGAAGAAAAGCGAGAAATTTGAGAGAATGTGTTAATGGTGGGGTGTCGTTTATTGAGCAAAACTCGCTCAGTAAATTGTAAAATCGAGTTAAAAGAAATTTTCTTTAGCGAATCTCGTCATCAAATGGTTCGCTTTGTAATATTCAAGTTAAAATGCATATAACGCTTTTACTTATTAAGAGACGAAATCTCACTTTTCTGAAAGACTATCTGGATAAATTGTAATGCTGATCACCATGACTTAATGACCAGCTATGGAGAAGTCGCCCATTGGCCAGTGAATTAGAAACAACTGTGAAACTTATTTTAATACAAGTTTTATACAAAATAGTTTATTGAATAAGAAAGTGAGTCTAATTATAGAAAATGATCAGCACGGGGGGCAAAGGAACGATGTAACTTATTTCCAAAAAGAAATCATTGAAACAACCTAAGCAGCTGGTGAAAACGATGGTTCCTGATGCCTTATCCAATTTTCTTAGTGGTTCTGGTATCATAAGGAAGCCGATAATCCCAGACATTCCTCTGCAGTAGTAAGTTTGAGATCTACCATTGCGCTGATTTACGGTTACGTTCGTCTCTTCATCTCTCCACTTTACAATGATATACTCACGATGGACTTGGAGAAGTTCAGTAGCGCCGACATCTCACGATCTTGACTTCTCATGAGCTAAGAGATGTCTCAATACTTTTGCCTAAGAAAAAAGTAATCTGTCAAAAGTGTTTGATTGTGATCCGTCGATCTGCTCGAATGAGAGTGGTCGCATGTTCCGACATTGCAGGAGTCAGAGCTGTGCACGGCCGGCCAGCTCGCGGGAGATCAGACAGTTTTGCTTGACCTTGCGGCGATGATGACACTCGCTTTGCCCAACGACTCACCGTGCTTTTGTCCACTGCCAAATCACCGTAGACATTCTGCAAGCGCCTATGAATATCTGAGATGCCCTGGTTTTCCGCCAAAAGAAACTCAATCACTGCCCGTTGTTTGGAACGCACCTCCATTGTAGACGCCATTTTAACAGCTCACTATAGCGCTGTCACCTATCGGACGTCAATGAAACTATACGAGACGAAGCGGAAATGTTTGAAAATGTTCCACAAGAAATGTCCAGTTTTTTCAACCAAAATTGGCCGAGAACAAAAATGTGTTGCAATACTTATTGAACTCCCCTCGTATAATAGTTTTCGAGTTAGCAAATGGATGACCTTAAATTTGGGGGTCAAAATCAAATTTGAGTGCGGCAATGAATACTCTATGCGCCGCCCCCCCCCCCCCTTACCTATAAACCACACTCATCAGATTTTGTCTACCTGACAGCTTTGAGATATCTGCCATGTTACCAGACTTTTTTGGACACCCTGTTTATTAGCAATGAAGTTCTTAATTTTAGCGAAATTTTGCGCTTATCCACCCTGTTAACCACAGATTAAAGAACGCACAGAGGCGACAAGCGAATACAAACCGGAAATAACAGCGACCATAGCGTCATCGAACGATATCAAGGACACATGATAATTTGTTTTCATTCTGATGCGGTTTTTTTTTGTAAAAATTTCATTCCTATAACTAGAGTCTTGCTTTATTCAGGCATAATTTAAGTTTTCATTCCATTCTAAATTAAAAAAGTGCTTGGGGTGTCGCATCTGCGTTTTCTTTAATCTGCTATAACTATAGTGCTATACTTAATGTGTAGTTTTACAAATCTAGATTTCCAAGATCAATTACCGAAATTCTTTTCACATTCTAAGAAGAGTGAGGATCGCGGTTAAAGATTAACCGATATATAGCGAGTCATATGTTCAAAAAAACAGTGTGGATTTACTGGGTATTATAGGAAGAGTGCTTAACACTTTTAGGCCTATTTAAAAAGCCCATAAAACTTTCCAAGAGCACCATTTATACAAATTAAAACCGCGCTCCCTCTTTCGCCGACTCGGGGAAGGAAAAAATTAAGTTCCAATTGAAATGATTTTGAGGGGAAAATCAATTTCGAGAGTTTTTTTTTTTTTTTTTTTTTCTCTGGGAAAGGAAGAGGGGGAATGACAACGACATTTCCAAGGAACCTGAATGACATTGCATGTGAGGGTGATGTAAATGACAAAGTTTTTACGAGATGATTTAAGGGTGTTTTTGGGATTCTTGGGCCATAGTCTTCTTCCTCGACTCGGTTTCCTTGGCAGCGTCGAGGGTTCGGGGGAAAACCAACCGCCCATCCGCCCCCGTTGATTTCTAGGAAGAAGAATATTCGTCTCTTTCTTTTTAATTTTTTTTCCCGAACTGGATGGCATAACATTTCACCAGAAACATTAGTGGGAGATTATAATCAAAGTCGCGTGGGAGATAGGGGCCTTGAAGAAAGGGTTTTGAGTTCTTGTTTTTCCTCTCTGCTCTCTAATCAAGGTCTATGATGAATATTTTGATGAAAGACAGAAGGCGGCATGATAAGTCATAAATTCGGTCAGTTTTGAGTCTCTTTAAAATTGGATTTTTCTAAAAAGCTGTGAATTAAAATGTTTTTCTCCGACGAATGAGGTCCCCTAATCATTATTAATTTTTATATTGCTATTGTTGCTATGAATTACTCCTTAAAAATTTCCTATATTAATCTAGACAACGGAATTAGATATCGGATTATTTTTTCTATATTCTCTTCCCAAGCGCAAGTGAATTCAACAGTTCACAACCGTACGTTATGCAGGGAAAGTCATCTCCTGCGTTCGGGAACTTTTGAAACACACGGTATAAATTTATTAATGAAAGTTAATAAAAGACACGCCCTGTAAGCGTTAACGAATCGAAGGAAAGAATTAGGCAGGTGAAGGCAAATATTCCTCAGGCAATTGCTAATCAATGCATGCAATGCGTTTGAGCACCGACTAGCGTATTGCCAAGAAGTGAACGATGAACGCTTTGAGCAAATGGTGTAACTTACATGTACAGTTTCCTTTGGGAATGTAAAAATAAAATAAACACATTTGAGAAACTTTGCCACTATGTAAAACTGATTTTATGTAATTTATTTCAGCACATGGTTTATTTTAGTGGTTGGCCGAACATTACTCCTGCTGTCATAGGTTAGGCTTTCCCTACATACAGAAGGGGCAGTTCGGGAACTTTTGAAACACACGGTATAGCAACCTGTTGTTACAATACGCGCAGTATCGTTTCGACTTTACGTAGATCAGAGGTTGGACACTGATGGGGGAACAGTATATCTACTATTTTGATAGCAGATTGTAGGATTCATTAAATGATTCATTCATTCATCAACTTATTCATTAAGGAACTTAATTTTTTTTTTAGATTTTTATTGATCTGTTAGCACTAAAGCACTATAGCAGGTCATATTAATTTGAGCAGGTACATATTCACAATAAGCAATTCTTTTTTAATGAATGCCATTATACAGTGGCTTTTAAAGGAGATGTCTTGAAACTATTTATTGCATTTTGACGTTTACGAAACTTTTTTTTTTAATTGCAATAAATATGAGTATCTTTTTTTTGAAACATCCGGGACATAATTTTTTGACCAATCATATAAAATGAAGATTGCATCTCATTATGACAACATTTCTTCCTTTCGATAATGAGTATGATCCATTCAGTCTTCAGTTAATATTCTGCAGTATGTATCTAAAGGTAATTATTGAAAAAGTACGCGAATTGGTAGATGGTGGTCGCAGTTTACCCTATACGATGCATGATAAAAAAAACAACTACAAACAGACGAAAAAAGAAATTGGACCGAAAAATAAAAAAGCTGAATTCCCACGAAAGACTAAACATGAAACGTGAAGTCCGTCATCTACAAAAGGACGGTCAAAGAGTCAGCCCGAAAAGTGAAAGAAAACCTGAACTTAACCGTCAGCGTGCGAACTGTTAGGGCGTTTTCACATGCACCGGCAAAACCGGAGCAAGTGACGGCATCGTTGCCGGCCAATGATTTTAACACATGCTGGCTTTCTCTGGGTGCCGTTTATTATTGCCGTAAGTTTTTAGCTTTGGTGAAAGATAGATGTGTGCTGCGTTCAACAAACATTACTTTCTTGGGTATTATATTTTTGAATGAAGTGAACTGAGATCTGAAATTTATGAAACTCCAAGCCTACGAAATTTACCCAGAGGTGCATGTAATTGGCCAACACAAGGACGGCAACTGATTTGAGTGAAAATTTATCAAGTGCAGAGGGGGCGTTGCCGTTGCAAATGAACAAAATATGTTGACTTATTATATTCTGCATATTAATATAAATAAATGAATAATTTGAATTTTATGTTGTTCTTTTTTGTGGCACATCTTCTAAAAGCTCTTAAACTTTTTTTTCATGCTTTTTGCTGTTTAATTTACTCATTTTCGTAATGATAGAAAATTGTACTACAATAGTGGAGTAATGTAAACAAAACAGAAATGTAAACCCAACGTAAACAAAAACGCAGATGTTAACAAAGCGCAACTCAAACCCCTCTCCGGCTCCGGCTTTGCCTGTGTGTATGTGCGAAAATTCCCTAAGAAAACATTGAAAGCGACGAATATGAAGTCGGCCCGGGATCCGATTGTCGAGTTCAACGCCGAATGGATTTGCCGGTGTCGGTGGTCGGACCGGCAAATCTGCCGGGCCGTGCTACGGGTGAAAACTCTCATTTGATATTAAACGGCACCAATAAACGGCACCGAGAGAAAGCCAGTGTGTGTGAAAGTCATTGGCCGGCAATAATGCCGTCACTTGCTCCGGTTTTGCCGGTGTGTGTGAAAATTCCCTTAATCGTACACTGAATCAGCAAGGATTTAGGGAAATTTCACGTATGAGTGCTGGACACAAGGCAAAACGTCTGAATATAGTCAAGAACTGTATTTAGTGACCAAGAACTCTTTTTCTTTTGATGGACCCGATAACCTTTTAACAACTATTTCTTTTGATGCGCAACTATTTCTTTTGATGGGACAATAAATAGTTGTGGACTAGAGTTCTATTTCTTATTATTATTGCGTTTATCCACAGTTTCTCGGTTATTTTTGTTAATTATCAACCGTGATTTACAACCGGAGAAGCGACACGAGCCACGTTCATAAGTTTTGCCACGCCATGTTCAAGAGCGACGGAGCAAGTGTCGTAAACTGTATGAACGATACCTGGCGGATGAATAGTGGAAATATGTGCTCACACTAAATGAGGCGAATGTTTATTTAAGCGACTCCAACAAGAGCCCAGCATTTTTTACGGCCCAAGGGGTTCTTAAGACTTCAGAAAATGGTACCGTGAATGCAAGAAAACATTTTCAAAAGGGTTCATGATCGCGGCGGGATACAGCTACAACGGAAGTTAACTTTACACAGAGTTGAGTCAAATGCCAAAGTCCATGCCATGTGCTATTAGACTAACGTTCTACCCATTACAGTGCCGATTTGTCTGGTATAGAAGTATACAATGTATGGCTGTACCAAGACTAAGCGTCGGACGCATCGCCTATGGCTTTTTGGGGCTTTGGCCTACTTAAACTGGCCTTCGGAATAGGAGACTGGAACAGTGGAGGGTCTTTGGAAGGCGTATTAACAGGAGTGGTTATGAATTGATTTTGGTTTTCTGCCTTCCAGCCTCTGTCGTCTTCGAAAATTAGGTCATTTATGCCATTAGGATGAATAGATTAGAATAAATAAAATAGGTCTAGTTCTTCTTATTCTTATTTAAATGAGACCACCTAGTTTTCTATAAAATTCTAGCCGTGTCCATTGACACTAAAGTCGTGAAACCTTTAATTTGCCTTTATTTTATTGTGATTAAACGTTAGTTTTGAAATAGCATTTGGCCATTATTCCTCTGTATTATGCTCTTAAGCGACCACTCTTCGGTAAGAGCCACTTTGGTTAAAAAGAGTGCAATTTGTTTGAAGTGAATTTCGAGTCCCAAATGATGAATCGAATTGCTTGAAAAATTTCATCATCATAATTTTGCCGTCCGATTATTAATGAAGTGCGTCGCGAGTCGAATTTGTTTATTTAGAACTTAATAAAATACGCGTTAATTTGCCTCGATCAAAATTCAAATAAATGCAGCACACCCACTTGATGGAGTTATGTAATTTTTACACCTCCTCCGCCTCCTAGTCCCTAGCCTTCCAATGAGAAGATTTATTAGCGCATTTCTTAGGGTTTTTTTCTCCTTATACTTTACCAGAAATTTTTCTGACATTGATATATTCGCGCAACTTATCTCGCGCGGGAAAAAGCGGCGTATTTAAATTCGGACATTTATTTTCTCCTTTTCCGTTAGTTTTTTTTTTTCCCTCCACTGAAAATCCCCCCCCCCTCACTTTTCCCACTTTTCACACCTTCCTTTTTAAGTAAAAACTGCAATTGTATTTCATTCGGACAGAGTAGCAGTCTGCGCTCGTCATTTGTCTTGATAGATTTTAATTAAAACTCAAAATGATGATCGCATGCGCAAAATTTTTTGAAAAATAGATTTCTTGAAGTAATTTTAAGCAGTTAAGTATTTTTTTTCCCGCCCTTTCGAAATGAAATTGCCGCGCGTAGGAGGGAGGGGGGCTTTAGACGGAGAGAAAAAAATATTCCGGGGAAGCCGTCCCATATACCGGGGATATCCACCGAGGCGCTCCTTTAAAAACAAAACTAACGCATTAAAAGTCATTATCGGAATCTTCATCATTAATATTGCAGCGCCGCCAAGTGGAGGTCTCCTCGACGCGGCGAAAGGAATTTGTTCCCATGACGACGTGAAAAATTGACTGTAATACGCGCATGCGCCAGATGGTTTTTCGGAAAAAGCGACGCGAAAACAGTGCTGCGAGCAAGCGATGCAACCGCTTTGACACCTCATAAAGGGCGGCACATGAAGAGAGAAGAGTTGGCCAACTCCCTCGCAGCTTTTGTACGCCTTTTTTTTTATACCCCCTCCCCCTTCTTAACACTTCCTTGTAAATTTGTCTACCTTTTTTTTCTAAGAAAAATTGATTTTCTTCTATGTTGTTCTTAGTTTTCTCTCTCTCTCTCTCTTCCAGGCTTTTATATTTTTTAATAAACCCTAATATTGTCATGAACACCGAAAGGATTTTTTGACGGCTCCAAAGTGGAAAGGAATTGAGTTAGAAGGAAAACAAAATAACAGCTTACTTGAATGACATCGCTTTTAGGATTCGGAATAAATTGCTTAGAATTCTGGAAAAGATTAAGGTGAAATAACATGTTTGAACGAGTAATACATAACTCGACAAGGAGTGGGGGACCTGTCAGAAAAGTAAAATTCTAGTCCAAATTAAGTTTGAATTCAAAAATGAGACCAC
>JAHWFO010007044.1:1293315-1323972 GCA_023313115.1 Rhysida immarginata
AGTAAAATTCTAGTCCAAATTAAGTTTGAATTCAAAAATGAGACCACCATACTTAGGAGAAAGTCTACAGTCATGATTAACTTTTATAGAAAGAAAAAGTTCTGGACTGGGATTTCAGTTTATCTAACAACACAGTCGAGTCACATTATTACGACCCCCTCTGCTTTGTCGTCAGCAGCGCTTAGTTTAAAAAAACCCCTGAAATGTATGTACTCTGCACACACTTTAGTCGTTTCTGTCATCGGTAAAGCGAAGTAAATAGGGTGAGTCAAAAGTCTGTACCCTCCCTCCCCCTCTCTATCTTGGATACAAATGTGGATATGCAAATTCCAATAAAGGGAGTGAATTGGAAGTTGAGGGTGCTCTTTCTCATTGTGGCACTTACAGCATTGTCAACATGCAAATTAGGTGACTTTATTTCGAATCTGCAGTCCGAAGCATTGAATCATGATAATGTTTTTAGATTCAACAGACAAATAAATATTTTATGCATAGTACATACACCTTTTATTTATTTATCAATAGATGAGTCTACAGAACCATGTACGAGGCACATCCAGAAAGTAAAGATACAAACGTCATGACATGGTCAAAAATTGTTTTAAAACACGCCTTCATTACTATCAAGTACTGTTATACAAGCTCATTTTTCAGTGTAGTTGCCACCATTATCCAAGCACTTATTGAGCCTGGGGACAAGCTTTTTATACGGTGTCATAGAAGGATGCCGCCTGTCTTTTTGAACCAAGTGTTGACTTCATGCTTCATATCGTCATCATCATCATCGAACAGTTTCCCAGCAAGATGCTTCTTCCGGTGAAGAAACAGGTGGAAATCGCTGGGTGCGAGGTCCGGACTACGAGTATAGTGTGGATGATCCAGAACTTCCCATTTGAAGCTTTTCAGCAACTCTGTGGCATGGATATGAATTAGAAACTGGATCGCTCACGCGTATGGGAGGAATCCGTAACCAAAATTGCCTGGCAGCCAGGCAATATAATCGATAAATTCGGGGACGGATCTCATCCATCGTTCTCAATACATAACAGTTTTGTATTGAGATCGATGATCTCAGCTGATCTCAGCAGCATAAAGAATTTATATTCTATTGATATTATTTAGTATACAGAGGTTACCTTTTCTAATGAATTAAAAAATATCATTTTATTCTATAATTTTTTAATAATTAGTTGGAATAATGTGGAGTAAAACGAGCTGAAAATTATTTCAAATGTTTAGTTTCATTTCATTTTGTTCTTACTGTAAAATTATAAAGCATTTCGGAAGCAGTAGAAATCACACGGTGCCAGGGGACAGCGGTCATGTTGTTTTTATTGAGGAAGTTCCTCACAGCGAGCGATGTGTACGCCGGAGCATTGTCGTGATGGAGCAGCCAGTATTTCTTCTTCCACATCTCTGGCCTTTTACGCCTCGCGTTTTCCCTCAATCGTCTCAAAACGTCCCGTAGACAGTCCAAGGCGATCACAAACATCGTGAACGGTCCGACTTCGATCCTCTCGGATCACGTTACGCACTTTCGTGATCATTTCCAGAGTTGTGCTTGTTGACGGTCGCCCAGAATGCTTGTCGTCTTCCACATACTCTCGATCATCTTTGAAACGCTTAAACCACTCAAATGTTTGGGTTTGGCCTAAAGCTTTTCGCCAAAAGCGGCTGAAATACAGTCTTTGGGTTTCAGCCGCACTTTTCTTCAGTTTTAATATAAAGAATCGCAACACGACCAACACAAGGAGTGACAAAAACAGCTGAAGCTCAAAATCACATGGACATAAGATGACACCGCTTGGCACAATTATAGCTGAGATAAAACTTCGTATCACTTACGGTTCGGTCAGAATAAAACAATTTCGGGAAATTTTAGGGAGCACCTCGTATATAAACCTGTACTAAAAACCCTGTCTATAACGACCACTTAAGCAACTAATTAGGCCCTAATCTAACTGCCAATTACATCGCTATACTTTTCTCTATAATCAAACAATCAGGTGTTATGTGCCAATTATACCACTACACTATTCTCTGTAATCATGTTGTCAAAGCCAAGAGATACAAAAATGCAACCACTGGTTGTTTTAGCCCACTGAATCAGTCGTACTGATATTGTTTAATATGTCTAAAAACCGGAGATTGGTTGCGAAAATCCTGTCTAAAATTAACGAACGCTTCACTTATTGTGTGCACCCGATCGCGCACATTATTATTATTATTATTATTAGCCGGCTCGGTGGCCGAGAGGGTTAAGGCACAGGTCTCATCGCTCTCGGATCCAACGAGGCGCGGGTTCGAATCCCGCCGAGGGCATAGGTGTTTGTGTTTGTTCTTTCTCTAACATATCCTCTCGTGAGGTTGGCGTCAGGAAGGGCATCCGGCCGTAAAAAATCCTTGCCAAATCAAATAATTAACACAGCGACCCCATATGAAAATGGGCAAAAGCTGAAGATAAACAATATTATTATTTAATATGCGCTCCAACGGAGCAAACTCATGAGACTTTCAGGGTTATTCTAACTGGGTAATCTGGATATTCCAACTCCACGTCCGAAGGATGTCATGAATATGTCTCTGATGGTCACGACAGTTGGGGCTCTCACAGGCAATAATGTTCTGACGATGTTCAACTGGCATACTATTCCAGAGGTGGACAATATTGAAAGGAAAATACATTTCTTTCCAACACGGAACGATGCGAGGAGGGATGAGAAGAAGGTCGATTTCCTTGCTGTGTCCGTTTGGTTAAAGCATGAAGTGTGCTGGATGAGAGCTATTAGTATATGCTTTTGCAAGCTTTTTAAGGTTAATAAAATTGAGTAAGGAATTAAAAGTCATTAGTTTATGTTCATTACAAACTAGCGTGATAGATTGTCTAGGAGTCGGATTAAAAACCGCTCAAAGCCACATTTAATCTCTGTTGCATGTGTTTATTTAAAGGTTTCCAAACTAAAATAATAATAATAATAATCTTTGCTTTAAGAATAATAATAATCTCCCTTCTAGAGAGGGTTTTTTGGAGTCTAAAGTCAAGGAAGGTGAGGCTATTAGCAGATCTCAAGTTATGCTGCAGATCTCATCGACAAAAGCTCTGATTTTAAATTTTAGGTCGAGGTCAAATTACCTCTAGTCGCAGGAGAGTAGCAAGTACTATTTTCTCCAATAATAAAATTTTCCCTTTGGCGGAAGAGCTGTTTCAGTAAGTCGAGAGCTATGCTTTCATATCGTACGGAATGGTTTAAGCCGGGCTCTATCTGCTCGAGTGGAATCAAAATGGCGGACGAAATTCGGCTCATTTAGCTGCCTGGATAATCAAATGTTTTAAATCGATGTAATCGCTGAGTTCTAAAAGATCAGACGCATAGATTCGTTCACTTGGAAATGGTTCAACCGTACCAAGGCAACCTGCTGGCGACCGGTCGGACTTTATGAAAATACTCTGGAGGTGCTCGAAAAAAATTTTAAATTTAATTTTAACTAAGAAGACTAAAAAGTGCAAACAAATAGCTTAGATTCTTTTATAAAGAAATAAACATATTTGGTTTTAATCATGTTTTGTTGATTTGTAATTTTTGATTGAACCTGTATAAAACGACCACCTAGCTTAACGACCGCTTTGGCTTGGTCCCGTGAGTAGTCGTTATAGACAGGTTTTAAAACGAATATATTTTGTATGACGAAAAATTAAAATTATTGCATCACCCGTAACGCTTTTTTTGGTCGGAACATTATTCTTTAGAAGGAATCTGTATAAATAAATTTGGCACATCAAAGCACATAGAAATTCAACCAGCACATAAATTATAAATAAGATGAAGACTTCAAAAAGCATCAAAGGATCTAAATGTTTCAAAATAACAAATTATAAATTAAATTGTGAGTAATAAAATATATTTATTGTAAAGGAAAAGAGTTTATTGCAATGCACTAGAATTCATTAGTCTTCATTCAAAACACTGAAAGCAAAAGGTTAAATCATTACACGAATTGGCTACGTAAGACAGCGAAGTAGAGCGGCGCTATCTGTTACCACACATTCAATATATATTCATAATATCTCTATAGTAAAGATTTAAATAAAAATTGTTGCTCAGACAACAATGATCAGGTGACTTTTCAGTTCCGGCGTGTGCTTCAAGCCGGAGCCAACAATGCTTAAACGTGCAACACCAATGCCAAACTGATTCCGAGCGTTTTTTGCATCACGTTTTTTGCCAGCCTTAAAACATTATCATGTTACAAAAAAAACAATTATAAAACTTTTTCAGCATCAAATAAGCAACAAAATAAAAAATAAAATTTCAAAATCCGTTTAACAGATCACCCAAAAACCTCATTGCTATTTCTGCAACATTAATACCTTGATTCCTGTCATGATTGAGGAAGAGATGAGTGGCCATTGGGGAAAGCAAGAGCAGCAGAGTTCAAAGATCCTGGGTTCAAGTCCTGGTTTTTTTTTTCTGCTTAATACCATTTTCCAAGCATGCAAATTATTTCATGTACGAGTATTCGTATCCTGTTCTGGAAAGTGCCACAAATTACTAAGAAGACACCTAGTTTCCTGTGCAATTGGTCTAAGAAGGCATGGTGAAGCTGAAACAAGGTCAGATGACACAGTACACTGCTCAGGAAATTACGAGACAACATAATTCTCTGCTTTGGTGGTGAGACAAGGCAAAATTATCATGCAACAGTTAGGTTGTATGATGAAAGATACCCCAATCAACGCCATCCAATTCTCGATGACTGCGAGAAGCAACACATCAAGTTAACTGGAGTTAAATGTATACAGTGGGATGTATAAGGCATGTTCAAATGTAAGTGATTCTGGTTGGAGCACGTGAGTGCGCAGACACGAGGCAAACTGGTGATTCTTGACGTATCGTCTGCACTTTCCTGCAAAAAAAAAAATACCCGGCACTTTCCTGCAAAAAAAAAAATACCCGGCACTTTCCTGCAAAGCACTCGCTTACGGTGGCATGCACTGGCGTTCCATATTTACGAGGTCTCTCCATGTTTATCTTAGAAGATTTCAGATAACGCAAAAACGATTAAAAGCTGGCTATCGGAAATGTTCAAATCAGCTGCATATTCATCTGGCACAAGAGGTATTAATGCGGTCTATACAGACTGCTGGGGCGCTGACATACAATTCAAAACAGTGCGGCTCACTGTTCGAAAACATAAGATTTCAAGATGTCGACCTCGGCCTAGCACCTTGAACACCAGCGATAAGACATCGTTCCTCTCTAGCCACAGCCAGAACAAGAATTAATTATCAAAAAAAAAGATGTCAATGCGAAAAATAAGCAAAGATTAACGCACCAATGTCTGCGGAAAAGTCAGGATCACTTCTCGGAAAATTTCCCGAGAAACAATGCAGACACTCGACGATAGCTCGCCTGTTGCGTCGGTAACAAAATGCGATCGCGCTTACGCTAAAGAAATATAACTATAATTATAACCAACAACAAAACAATCGCGCAACAAGAAAAATACACCCATTATAAGGCAAATACATTTTTTTATTGCCAATAAAAACCAAAGCGATATTGAATAACGCAATTACAAGGTCGGGATACATTAATATGACCACCTCTCCTCGAACATGTTAGAACGTCCCATGGTATGCAGACGAAAAATCATTGCATATCATTAAAAGCTGACAACAGCAGACTTGTAGTAGCATCCGTTGACACAGCAATTGTCGCCGTCATGGGCAGAGCAAATCCACCGGACACACGATCATTGGCTATCGGGCCAAATTGACTATTGACTATTGACCAGACGAACCAGACAGTTTCGAACCAGACAGTTTCAGCTGTGGGCCCCCACGGGCCATCGATCCTAGAGGTGAGCGCCGGTTACGACGCCTGGCCAAGACCAATCGGCGTGCCACTGTTGAGTAACTGACACAGCAAATGAACAGTGGGGCCACTAGGCGTGTCAGCACCAAGACAGTGCAACGATCCCTCTTGAGGGCTCCGGAGCAGGCATATGGTAACAACACCCATGGTGACGCCTGTGCATCACCGAAAACTCCTCCAATTCGCAATGGACCATCGCTATTAGACCTCGGCCGAGTGGCAAAGGGTTGCTTTCTCTGACGAGTCGCGGTTTCTGGTGAACAGAGTGGACGGACTATGGAGAATTCGCCGGGAAGCATCTGAGAACAGGAATCCCGACACCATCGTTGGGAGACGACAGGCTGGTGGGGGAGGTGTGACTGTTTGGGAGATGTTTTCGTGGTATGGTCTGGGTACACTGAATGCTGTTTGTTCAGGTGTCGACAGTGTTTCCTCAGGGTGATGGCACCTTTCAACAGGACAGTGCTCCCTGCCATACTGCCAAAATTGTCCACGACTGGTTCGAGGAGCATGAGGATTAATTCAAGCTACTCCCATGGCCACCAAACTCTCCGGACCTCAACCCCATTGAACATTTGTGGGACCATCTCGATCGCCATGTCCGCAAGCTGGACCCTCCACCATGCACGGTGATGGAATTACGCGATGCACTGATCTCCGAATGGTCCCAGATACCTACAGTCACCTTCCGAGGACTTAATGACTCTCTGCCACGTTGACTAGCTGCTGTGCTTGCCGCCAAAGGTGGATATTCCGGTGGATACTAGCAGGTGGTCATATTAATGTGTCCCGACCCTGTATTTGCTTTTGTAAGCATCCTATACTTTTCGCTTCAATAGAATAAAGCCTAAAAGCTTGAATATTTTATTACTTATTTTTACAGAAATAATCAAATGCAGTTCGAAATCTAATTTGAGATTTCACATATAAAAAGTATAAAACATAGGTAGTATGTTGAATAATTAACTAGAAATCGATTAAATATTTCGATCAAAGACAGAAATCGTCGAAATTTATATTTCAACGCAGTTTGCGCAAAAATCAGATTTTATGTTTCTCGTGAAAGAGATAAACATTAAATTAAACATTGGAAGAAAATTCCATTAGAACGTAGTCGTCATTCTAAATGAGATTGCGTATTGTCTCACATCGACTTTAAGCAACTGAGGAGATCCAATCCTTTCAGCATTTTTGATTGAATGACGCCGAAAGTACGGTAATTGCCAATTATTGCTTAATACAACGGCCAGGCAATGTGATTTTAATGGAAACTAATTAAATGAAGTCCCATTCTTCTGTATAAGCTTTGATATCTTTTTAAAAAAGAATATTTCTGATAGTTTCTCTCTTTAAGATAATTGTGTTTGTGCGCTAAATTATTTGACATTTAAAGAGAAAAGCCTCTCATGATGATAAAACGAAGCTCGGCAAACATGAACAATTTAATGCACCTCGACGTGGAATCCATTATAATAAAGGTATCCTGTAGGCCAATATTCTTTAAGTAACGTTTACCCGGAAATTTAAAATGTTACTTAGATTTTGAAAGCCTTTTAAAAGATAATGGAAGTAAATTCTGATGAGTAAATAATTTTAAAGGAACCTTCAAGGATAACAAAAGATGATCAATATGCGAAGTAGTTGAGAAGAAACATTAGTATGGGTAGGAGTCAGTCTGAACTGGCAGTGATTCCATTAGTTTGTCGAACAACCGTACGAGGGGTACTCTAAAGAAATTTAGCCAGGAAAGCTGCACTCAGATTACGAAGACAAATCTATAAGCACTTTTCGAAGTACTCTTCCTCGGCTTCTGTAAGAAGCTTCATCCTCCTGAAGCAGATGGACATGCATTTTTCCCAGTTCTGAGCAATTATCTCCAAAATTAGTCTTTTTACGCAGCTAGGATGTGATCGTCACTGTCGAAATAGAACCCTTCTGAGCTTCATCTTGATTATATGGAACAAAAAGAAGTCGCAAGGTGCCAAGTCTGGAGAATAGGACGAACTATGCATTTCTGTGGTGATCCTTCTCTTTTGGGAAGCCACTGTTTGGATTGTTCTTTAGTTTCGGAGTTGACACGTTTTGATGCCCCGTTGTTGAACCTTTCGATCATTTCTTGGCATAACTGCACTCAGGCTGCTTTCTGCTCTTGGGTCAACAAACGAGGGGGTCTATCGTGAAGAAATCTTCATGAGTTGCAGGTGTTTATGCAAGAATGTTTTAATCGCTGATGAGCGGATTCCCAGGCTTGTCTCAGTCCGGGAATAGATTACTCGATTGTCATTTGCGATCAAATCCGACATAGCACCGATGTTTTCCGGCGGAACTGCATCGGCTGGCCGTCCACTGGGAGTTTCGTCTTCAAGTGATCGTCTTCCCGTCTTAAACTTGCGATACCAGGATGAAATTGTGGCTTTAATCGGAGCTTTGTCTGTTGTAAAGTTTCAAAATAATCTGACATTTCTAAACCTTTGGAAGAACCATAGAATATCATGGCATATCTGCTGATTGACCTTCACATCCGCCGGAGCGAGAAATTTAGAATGTGCCACGCGATAGCAATGCAATGTGGCTCGCTCAAATCTTGCACGCGACCATATGATAGTGAAGTAAGACAAATTTCGTAGGATGCGCGCAGCGGTCCTGGCTAAAAATTTTCGAAGGATATGACACCATATGCAGTTTCCGAAAAAAACGTCTTCTGGTAGACGCAGACGACAATGCCAACGTTGAAAGAGACAAGAGGTCATTTAGAAGGGTTATGATCCCTGAATAAGAAAACGATTGCTGCAGAAGTGACTGCAGAGCTCAGTCTCAGTCTTTCGGATCCTCTGCTTGGATTGTCCTGTACTTCGATTGTCCTGAACCAAACCAGTAGTGACCGATATTTATGTCTGGAGAGAAGAGAATCCTATAACACCCATAATTCTTAATCAAAGGAAGACTGTCTCTACCGCTGGATATGTTTATATGCGACTGACACCGTCTGAAGCTTACGACCAGGACTGTCTTGGTCAAACGGTAAAGCTATGGTTTGGACAGCAAAATTTTGGTTTTCTGCTATGATGTATACATTCTTTCCCGAAGACGGCGCTATTTTCCAAGATAGCGTTAGATCTCCGATTGACACAGCTGGTGTTATCTCGGACCTTCTCTGAATGCCGTATTCGCCGGATTTCAATGTAATAGAGCTACTAAGGTCGATTTTGGAAAACAAGATTCGGGATAGTTATCTCTATCAGCATCTGTCCTGAAACAGGGACAGTTTTATATGAAGAATGGTACAGTCTATCATCTACTATCCAATGGCCAATTCCCAGGAGAATTGAGAACTTCTTGGATGGGATAATGGAATTTCAGTGGCCTGGTATGCCTGCAAGGTAATAATCTGGAACTGTGCGTCTGAACCATTCTTTCGCACCCGTCATGCCGGGGTCATCTTCAAATCCAGTTCCACGAAGAAATTCATTTAGATTACCAAATAGATGCTCATCAGCCGGTGTCAGTTCAGGGTGGTGCAATGTTATCCAGTCAAGTTTTATAAACTCGACAAGACATCCTCAGTTTGTTTAGGGTTTTCACGATTGTCATACGAGGGGCGTTCAAATTTGACCTGGGCTTCATTTTTTTAAAATCAGGAAACGACAAAACACACAAACAAACACTAATAATTTGCTTCTCTACACATTTTTCCAGATTTTTGAGAGCATCTGGATACCGGTTCTGTAGAAATCTTCAAGATGATGTCGAAAACACGTCAGTACAGCCTTTTTCATTTCCTCATCGAAGCCGAACCTCTTCCCTCCCAAGAACTCTTTCAATGGTCCAAAAAGGTGATAGTCGCAAGGGAGAGAGATGTATAGAGGATGGGGTAAGATGTCTCATTTGAGTTCCGTCAGTGTGTCCACAGTCAGTTTGGCTGTGTGTGGTCTGCATTGTCTTGCAGAAAGCAAATACCACCGGTAAGGAGTCCTGGTCGCTTTTTCCTTAGTGTCGGCTTCAGGGACGTCCTCAAAATGTCACAATAGTAGGATGCATTTATGGTTCAACGTTCTTCCAGACAATCGACATTAATGATACCCTTAATGTCCCAGAATACAGTCGCCATCACTTTTGTTGCCGACGACGTCATTTTGAATATCTTGGGTCGTGATGAGTCAGTGTATTGCCACTCCATGCTCGCACGCTTGCTTTCAGGATTATGGTGATGAATCCATGTCTCGTCGGTAATCACAACACGCCTTAGGAAGCTGTCATCTTCCCCGTCATATCGCTGCAGCAGCATGGAACAGATTCCCAGGCGGGTAGTTTTGTGATCCTCGGAGAGTTGCTTAGGAAATCATATGGCACAGACCTTGCTGAATTTCAGCTTATCGTGGATGATGGTCTCCACACTGCCTGTGCTAATGTTCAATATTGAAGCCAATTTTGGAACATAAATCCGCCTGTTATCCCTTATCAGCTTATTTGTTAGTGGGATGATGCCATCATTGACAGCAGTTGCCTTATGAGGTTCAAAATAGTGTAGCCAACTTCATATCCTTTCACAATTCTTGCAAAAAAATTCCTTTCCATACAGGTTTTTGAGTATTATTATGGGCGAACATCGTCGGAACACATCTGGCGCAAATACCTTTTCCAGTCCCAATCGTTTCAGTATTCTGCATATACTTGCTTCCCCAATTGCCAGTAGCAATGAATTTTTTTTTCTAAAGTTACAAGCGTTGCACTTTGTAATGGATTGTGAATGTTGTGAATGTTTCCCTACTGTCTATGTCCTCATAACGCAAGAAATCTATACGTGCACAGTTCATCATCTTCAAACCTCGTTCCACGAAGCTGTTCATTCAGTTTACCAAAAAGATGGTCATCAGCGGTTTTGCAATGTTGTCCAGTCAAGTTTATAATTTCTTCACTTCAATAATTAAGCAGCTTTAAAGAAGTTCAAGCGCAGCAGCCATGTTAAAGAGCTATGACTGCGCCATCAGCGGGAATAGATTGAGTTAAACCTTAATACAAAAGCAATGATGATTCTACGAACGTACTCTATAAAAATTGAATTATAAAAATTCTGTGCATTACTTTTGGAGTGCGTATTTTCTGAAAGTGCTGAACATATGTCTAAATGGCGTTGAAAATAAAGAAGTTTAAAAGTTATTTTAAAACTTGGTTAAATTAAGGTGAATGGTTTTTTCCTAAACGTTATATGAGAAACAGATGATCAGCTGTGATTCATAATGCTTTCAGCTGCAAAACTTTTTTGGGGCTTTTTTTTTTTTCTTCTTTTCCCTTCGTTTCCCATTTTTGGCTCGCAGCGCTTTACGTAACGACGTTCTCGGTCTTGAACTTTAATTAAAATTACGAGACAACCTTATCTCGTAATAATCAAGATTAATGCTTCTTAAGAGAAAAGAAGAGTTTTCTTGTTCGAGTTCCTCTGGTGGGTGATTCATTTGCGTTAGGCAAATTGATGGCCTAACCCCTTTAGTGACGAATTCACTCGAATTTGGTGTTAGCCCACATTTCCAGTCTTGCTATATTAAAGTGTTCGTATCAGATTTCATAAAAGAGTATACGAACCTTACTTCTTAATGCGTCTTTAAAGAAAAGCAGGTCGTTTCACTAAATCTTATCTAGCGAGTTTCGTCATTTGACACTAGACTTTTTTCTAAGTTTAAATGTGATTGTTCTTACCTACGCGCTTCACTGTATAAACAAACATATGGCTAACCAGACACTGTGGATAAACAGCAAGATAGAAATAAGAAACCTCTTGTCCACAAGAAATGTACATTTAATGGAAAAGCTATGTCGGTGGGGAGGGTTATCTTTAGGGTTGCCGAGGAAGAAATTTAAAGCATTAGGATTCTTGTGGGCCAGGTCAAGGTCGTACTCGTTTGGTATTCTCTTTAGATCCTTGATCACGTCATTGATCTTGACATTGTAGACTCCAGGAATTTTGGTTATATCAAATTTTAAGTACACTGAGTGGCCAGTTTATTAGGAACACCCCACTAATACTATAACAGCACTGATTCACCGTGGCATGGATTCAATTAGCCGCTGGAAGCATTGTTCCGTGATGTTTGTCCATGCGGATGCAACAGCTCCTCCCAGTTGATGCTTATGAGATGATGGTGAGTCCATGTCTCGAATAAGCCGTTCCACTTCATCCCAAAGATGTTCGATTGGGCTCAAATTCGGGGACTGTGGTGGCCAGAGGAGAAAGTTGAAGTCATTATCGTGCTCCTGGAACCATTCGACGATACGAGTCTTGTGATAATAGAGCATTGTCCTGTTGGAAGTATCCTTAAGATGGGGGAAACACAGTAGCCATGAAGAACGAAATCGGCAACAAGTGTTCTACAAGTGGATGCCAGGAAAACATTACCCAGACCATTACAGAGCCTCCACCAGCCTGAACAGTGGAAACCAGACGAGAGAGGTCCATCGCTTCGTGCTACTATCTCCAAATTCTGCGTCTGCCATCTGCATGGTGCAGTAGGAAACGCGAATCATCCGACTTTTTCCAGTCGTCGACGGTCCAGTGTTGGTGATCACGGGCAAATTGGAGAGGTTTTTTGCGGTTTTGGGTGGAGATCAAAGGTACCCGGACTGGCCGTCGGCTGTTGTAGCCCATCCTTGCCAATGTACGGCGTGTAGAACGTTCAGAGGTGTTATTCTGCGGTCCCGTGTTGTACTCGACGTTTAGTTGACGAATCATGACGTTTTATTCGCACAAACGAGGATTCCCATCCTACGCTCACTCCTTGGATCGACGAGACGTTTGCGACCACAGGCTTGTCTCTGGCTGGTTGATTTTTGGTTGTTTAACCAGTCCTGGTAAGCCCTTGAAATGGTTGTTCGGGAAAAGCCTAGAAGACGTGCGCTTTCGGAAATAACAAGTCCACCTCGCTGGGCACCATCTATCATCCCGGGCTCAAAGTCGCTCAGATCCTTTGTTTTCTCCATGGTGACGGTCAAACCACTTGCAGTTGACATGTCTTCTCGCTTTATATTGGTACTGACTGTCATGTGACCAACTGATATGTAGTAATTGCTATGCCAACGGATTTGCATAGTTATGGGTGTTCCTATTAAACTGGCCACTCAGGGTATATCAACAATAAAACACTAACGTTTCGGATAGAGGCTATCCTTCCTCAAACCCACACGTGTCCTGGTTAACTTCTCCCACTACTACCTTCTCCTATATCCCGGCTCTCCTCCAGGACATTACGCCCGGCATTAAACATTTCATTATCCACATAGGCACAAATAACATCTCTTCTTCTTCCACTCCTGAAATTGCCAATCTCTCCCTAATACAGCAACTCACAATTATCTGCTCCACCAACATATAAAGATATCCAGGTCACTTTATCTTCAGTCCTACTACGTTACACAAATCTCCACTTACAGGACACTTCACGGCTTAACAACATTTCCTATTTTAACAAACCTACACAGATCTTATCCACCACTTCTAAACGATTTCACTTCTTACAACATCCTTCACTCTCTCCTATGGTCTCCATCTTTTATTCAAGGGTTTGGATCTTATTTCCCATACATACACAGATACTGCCAACCTCTTACCACACTCAACCTTTTATCATTTGACACAGATGATAAAACACATCATCATATCTCCGACAACGCCGCTTCACCATCTGTTTGAACAGTTCACCTTCAGATTCAACACCTTCAACCGTTACCCACATCAATTCCCAGCATCTCCATAATAATTTACAACACTCTCCCTAATGATGGAAATCTCACACCTACAACATTTCTTAGTAACGTACCTTCACAGAACACTATACACATGCCGGACACACTCTCAAACACTTAATACTTCTAACACTTCCGCCAGGCACACACATACACACGCAGCTCTACCAAACAACGATCAACCCAAAACATATGACTAACAGCCAACCGCATAGAAAGTTTTGCGATGATCACTTCAGGATAATTCTCTAATATTCTCCTCGATTTAGAGAACTCTCGTCCCTGATTTGACAAAGGATAGCCTTTACCCGGAACGTTAGCTTTTGACGTAGAATACGTCTTACGTTTCGAGACTGGGATGCCACGCTTAAATCGTCAATGTCACGAGAAGTGTTGATCACGAAAACTTTAAAAACGTGAAAACTTTTAATGATAGAAGAATGAATAATATTGCATTCGATAGTGTATAAACCAAATCATGTTGTTGACCTTGATTGACTTCGTGCTAACGTCATTGGCTGATACAATTGCAGTGCA
The DNA here is from genome assembly GCA_023313115.1 of Rhysida immarginata. Lineage (NCBI taxonomy): Eukaryota > Metazoa > Arthropoda > Chilopoda > Scolopendromorpha > Scolopendridae > Rhysida > Rhysida immarginata. The sequence continues at coordinate 1,307,463 of JAHWFO010007044.1, forward strand.
AATTTGAGTCAGAAAATCTGCTCTATGGCGGATATTAATTTAGTCTAGCTCCGGCTTCCTTTGGGCTAGCACCACGTTTTAGGTGTCATTTGTTTTATCTTTCTGTTCTTTATAAAATAGCCTAAAATTAAACTTCAATATTTAATAGCGTCTAAGATATCGGCCTTCGAATTGTAGGAATTTCGCGAGAATTACGGAATTTCCAAATTTATGCCTAATAAACTTGAGAAAAATTATAGAAACCGTCACAAGAAAACATCAAGATATGGGGAATCCATGAAGACGCGGATGTCTGATATTGAGCGTCAATGGGCTCAGCAGGAGCGCCTTATCGCGCCGCCGAGCTAAACCATAGCTCGATACGAATGCGCAATAACTTCCACCGCTCAGTTCGATGCAAATAACCTAGGTCATATTCTAGATCTGACGACGTAAACGTTTCAACATCGATTGATAGAATTCAACCTATGGATCACAGTGGAATAAGAAACAGAGGGGAAACTCCCTATAGCCGCAAGGGAAATCACGTGACGGAGTATTTTAAACTTATCGCACGAACCGACAAGTGCCTAAACCGATATGAGACTATGTCGAAAAATAACCTAATGCATGTACTATAAGTTGGCTGTATTGGTTATGAGATAAAATATACACGTTTCACTGCAGGATTAGTAACCTTACTTTTTGTTCACCCCTCGTAATTACCAATCTCAATGCACAGAGTTTAATAGCGCATGCACGAGACATCATAACAGACGCAGTACTTAATACATCTGATTACTTGGTAATAATGAGACTTGGATGAATCCAGGAAAACTACTTGTATTACATATACAATATATATGGATTCGAATTGAGGACACAAATGATTCAGTGTGGTTGCAGTAAATCCGATGCACTCACCAAACATGGTGTTATGAGTTATAGGAGAGCGAGCGGTGTTGCGATCTTCAGAAATATTAACTCTTTAACCGAATGTGAACCTATACTGATAGACTGGTCAAACAATAGACGACCGATTGACGCTGATATCGGTAATATTGTTTAAGTGTAGTTAATATTTATAGACGACATTTCTGTAACCAAAACTGGAGTAACTGCGCAGAAGGAGCACTTGAAAACCATTTCCGTTGCCTGCTTAGAAATATGCTAACACTACTACACATTTTGCAGGTTCAGAATATCGTCTGCTTCTGCGCAGTTACTCAGTTTCGGTTTCAGAATATCGCCGAAAAAAAGACCAACGAAACGAACTCATCAGAATTGCCTGCTTATCGCTTAGTTACTCCGTTCGTTGCTCCATGCTCTCGCGCTTCAGTGCTATACACGTTTCAATAACTTTTCCTTTACACAGATTACATTAAATATTTGTAAACTCTTTTTTTTTTATTGCAGATTCGAGTCCTACGCTAAAACATCGTAACCCGTTGCTCACATGCTAGTACTAACCAGGACGTGTTACGATTTTAACTGCGTAACTCGGAAACTATTCGTTGGAATTCGATCAAATTTTAACGGTACACACAGTTTTATGTACCCTATTGTTTTACCAAAATTCATCATTCTAAATGTTACAGAACTTGAGTTATTAACTTGTTGATCTTAGTGACGGCATGTTTATTTCTGTTCAGATCTCAGTTATCGTTCAAATTCGGACCCACGTTCATATGAGCTTTTTTGCTTAGAATCACCCATTCTACCTCCCTTCAAAGTTTGTGCAGACCGTTCAGATACACCCTGTATATTTGATACTGATTCTTGTCTGTTGCCATTTGTATCATACTTCTATTATCATAGACCAGTAATTTGTAAATTGAGAATGCCTTATAATAAATCTGGCTAAAAATTTGATATCTTGCAAGTATTGTATATTCGTAGTTTGAACATTTCATGTCAAAAACTAAATTCCTTAAATTGTGTTGTAGAAAATTATTTCGTATTCGCCATGTAGCCATGACGTATTCTACGACTGTACTAGCGGCCGTGTTCCAACACAGCCCCATACAATTTTTTATTGTTGATTTATTTTATTATTTATTTTTAATACTTATCTGGGAGCATTCTTGATACCGGGTCTGTAGAAATCTTCAGGTTGATGTCGAAACAATGTCAGGACAGCCTTTTTCACTTCCTCATTGGAGCCGAACCTCTGCCCTCCCAAGAACTCTTTCAATGGTCCAAAAAGGTGATCCTGTTGTCCTGTTCGACTGTGAAAATGTCGAAGTTCGAAAGTGGAATGAATTTTGACTTGCACGAGGTGTTGCAATCATTTATTAGACCATATTTCAAAAATAATCAAATTAAACAATTTATAGCAGGCGAAAACTTTTTATATGGACTCGCAAGGGGGATCCCATTTGAGTTCCGTCAGTTTGGCTGTGTGTGGACTGGCATTGTCTTGCAGAAAGCAAACACCACTGGTAAGGAGTCCTGGTCGCTTTTTCCTTAGTGCCGGCTTCAGGGACGTCCTCAAAATGTCACAGTAATAGGGTGCATTTATGGTTCGACGTTTTTCCAGAAAATCGACATGAATGATACCCTTAATGTCCCAGAATACAGTCGCAACCACTTTCGTTGCCGATCGTGTCATCTTGAATTTCTTGGGTCGTGGTGAGTCAGTGTCGCCACTCCATGCTCGCACGCTTGCTTTCAGGAGTATGGTGATGAATCAGTGTCTCGTCGGTGGTCACAGTACGCCTTAGGAAGCTGTAACCTTCCCTGTCATGTCGATGCAGCAGCATGAAACATATTTCAACACGGGTGGTCTTGTGATCCTAGAGTTGCTTAGGGAACCATCTGGCACAGATCTTGCTGAATTTCAGCTTATTGTAGATGATGGTCTCCACACTGCTAGTGTGGGACATGAATTCGCCTGTTGTCCCTTATCAGCTTATTTTTTCGTGCGATGATGCCATCATTGACAGCAGTTGCTGGCCTTGCTTTATGAGGTTCATTGCAGGTGGATTCTCGCCCTCCTTCAAACTTTTGACACCAAGCAAAGACGGATGATCGAGACATACATTACTCTGTGAACTATCTTTGAAGTCTGAGCATATATTTACAGAATTGGAATAGTAAATGACAGTTTAGAGTTTTGAAATGATTCATGGGCGTAGCCGAAGGTGGGGGGGGGGGGGGTTCCCTCCCTAATTCAACTGGATTTATATCAAAATAGCTGGTTAAAGGTAGAAATAAGATGTACACGGGGGAAATTTGGAATATTAGCTTTACTTTAATTAACTTCTAGCAATAGGAAATTGTAAAATTTTAAGATGATGCAATTTCAATCTATTTTCACTATCCAGTAACGCATCACTGAAGCTATAAATGGCAAGACAATATATTTTTCAACATAATAGTCATTTACTTCTACGCGTTATTCCATAGGGATCAGGATCTTGGACTGGCCAAAACGATCCTAAAAGTCTGCACTTTGGCAGAGTAAAATTTTCATTACAGTTTGCTCTTCCCTCTCTATCTGCCTATGTTGTCTGTTTTCTCATAAACTCTACGTTATGTTAGTGATTTTGTGGTAAGAAACTAAAAATGTACCAAGTTTATTTTTTTGTATATTGATGGCTCCAGTTTTGCTAAATGTAAAAAAAATTGCTTTTATATTATGCTCTTTTTTTCATGACCTGTTTTGATTCGTTGTAAAACAAAAAAAAAACAAAAAAAAAATAAAATGCTTCATGTATTTATTCCTTCACATTACTGCTTGGTGAATCTGATGTAGTGAAAATATTTCTTTAAGCTCTTTTATTTTCGTTTTCCACCCACATTTCTTTACACAGATGAAGACGTCGCTTTATTCAAGCCGGAGGAGGCCGACCCATCAAAATGGCACCGATATAGTGGGAAGGCAATTATCCGCCGAGTGTCAGAGGTTTTTAAAGCAAAAGGAGTGGTGGGGGGGATAAACATTCCTCGTGTGAATTCGCCGTCGTCATCGACTTTTGAAATTCACGAAACATTAAGGGAAGAGGAAGTTGTCACGAGATGCATTCGAGCTTGAGACGAATTTTTCCACTCTTTAACCTCTACGTGCCCCAAAATAAACAAGATTTAGAAGGGAAGAAAAAAGGAAGTTCCCCAACCCCCATTACTAGGGCAAACATGATGAGAGGCAAATTTACTGGCTTTAGGGGGTGTCCGAAAAAATAATTACTTTAAAGATTTAACGAGGTTAATTATAAACGGCTTATTTGAATGAATTACTTTTCTTTAAGGGGGACGTAACTTTGTATGCATTGGCATTCATAAGAGTTGCTTTTGTATTTAATGTCAGGGTGACAGCTTTTCGTGGATTTGATTTTAGATTTGCAAATAGTCCGTTATGAAACTTTAAGTTATCGTAAGTGAGAACTCAATCATCAACACTAGCTATTTCTCTGAATTAATGACTAAACGTATATTGTTTAGTCAATCCGTATAAATCAGACTGCAGGCTTTTTTACGAACTTCGTCTGAGCACCTTTGAAGGAATTACTCTTCAAATAACATTCCACAATGAAGTGAATCAGATAATGTCGTGCTCCTGTAATGTCGGATTTGATAGCAAAACTACAAAAAGTACCAACTTTTTAGAAACCGACTTTATTAATTAAAATTGGACCTATCAGATGCCATGCACTTCTCCCATCGAGATCCTGTGCCTTTATGCCAGTTTCATGGAACCCAAACTTTTGTGTTGAAAAATCTCCTCAAAGACGCTTTTGACGGTTGCTTCATTGTTGCATCTCTTTTCTGGCAAAAAGGTCCAAAAATAAGTATAGTCAGTTGGCGAGAGTCCTTGCGATTCACCATCGTGATGATTCCCTATAAAAAACAAGGCGAATTTTGGACTGTTGTTCTTGGTAAGTGTGGCTTCGCATTGTAATCATGAAGCAATAAAATTTTATCTCTGTTGACTAATCTGCGTCACTTAATTCGTCAGTGTTGATGCACTTCATTCAGATGGTTACAGTATTTTTTCTGCGTTAGTGGTTTCACCACATTTCATGCAGAAATAGTGAATAATGCCAGTTTTTCACGAAACAGTCACCACTATCTTCTTTGGATGCAGGGCTATCAAGATTCGTGACTTTACCAAAGCTTGCAAGTGGCGGGAAGCTGTCGAATAGTGGACGCCGGAGTCAGATTACTTTGTTCGCAGTTCGTCGTTATCGATAGCAGGTACTGAGTATCCCTTGGTTCACTTGACATTCCGTCAAGTACTAGAAACTAGTAATGAAGCATAGAGTGTGTCCAGTAGACGTGCGTCCAATAAAGTGCGATACCGATCAGTTACGGCAAAAAGTAGAGCAAATACCGACTTCCACTGTATTTAATTGCCAGATCGGAATTATTTTTTTGTAACCATCCGCTCCGTCATCTTTGTTCATGATTTTACTGTTTCTACGGCCTTATGGTCAAGCTTGAATTGTTAAAGAGCAAGTATCCCTATTGGTTTGCTTTCATTTTATGTCTGTACGATCACAGACGTTATCAAAGGCAGAAGGGCATTGTAGATGGGAATTTAATGAAATTAAAACAGAATAAACAGAATTCAAGTTACTATATGCTCACTCAGTGTATGAAAATTTGTGAAGCTGTTGGTTCTGTGCTTTTAAAATTTCCAAAAGGACCTGACATGTTAAGTAGTCAGGAAATGCTAATTTTAAATGAGGTAATGAAATTGGATTGTCTGGGTCAACGTATGTCACTTCAAGAACTGTTATTCCATTAATCAGCTGCACTAAAGCTGGGATGGAAAATATCCACGTAGAATCACCTTTGGCAAGTGAAATGAAAATAAATTTGTTACAAAGATTCACTGACAAGTTTTCAAATGTTGAACATGTCATTTACTTTCGATAAGTTCTTTTCTAGACGCTAGGTTTAAGAAGCTAGGTTTAAGAAACTACATTTTCATGATCTTCTTAGCGGTTTCAAGAGCCATTTCGCAGATCAACAAATCTCGAAAGCAGCAAACAGGTACAGCCAATTAACCATCAAAATTTGGCAAACGTTCTTTGGGGCCAACATGAAAATTTAATTTCGAAATTAAGCGACAATGACGATCAAGATTGGTTTTTGATCCAGCTTAAACAATATTTGAATCAAAAAGTTTGTAATACTTCTCCTTGTCCCCTAAAAAATGGGTCTCAATGCGCTCCGTTTATCCTGAACTATTTCATGTTGCCAGTGTATAAGAAACACAGGGGCATCATAAAGCTGAATTTGCGAAGTCCTATAAATTGGTATGTTCAATGACGAAGGCGCTATCTCTTAGGCACATTTAATGCATATGTAAAACAATATCTATTGCTAAACTGAGAATGAAGTGCAGTTCTTTGGTATAAGGTTAAATATGACAACTTATGTATACATTACAAATTCTGCATATTTTGTTTTGTTCTAACAAGTTTGTTTCGCTATTTATGTATTTATTTTTTTTATTAAAATTTATCTATCCATTGATAGCATTATTTTTATATTTGCAACATCAAACCATGTCGATTCAAGCATAAAATTGTGCAAAATAAGTGCATTTATACAACAAGAAATTAATCCTCCCGAGAAGGTATCGGAAAGTAGCGGAAGCGCTTTTTACAGCTTTTTTCCCGCACTTTAGAACTCCTATTTCTATCAAAACATTGATTTTCTCGAATGTTGTATTTATAAAAAAAAGCTCTACCTTCTTTTTTTTTTGTTTCTCATTATTTCTAATCGAATGACATATCAAATGCCATATGTTGCCATTAGAAAACGTTAATACTTCTATAGAACACATGACTGTTATCCCCACAATCTGACCCCATTGGGACAATTTGGCCCAAAGCTCATAGCAAGGTAGATTCTTAGCGAAAGCTGCATCCCGAATTTCACTTTATGCCAATACTATACCACATAGACCAGATGATTCCCTCTAACCAGATTCCCCGGTCCGCTACTTAATAAATATGTGCCAGAAATGGTCGAAATACCCAAAACACTGCTTTGTATGTCTGAAGAGATAATTAATCGTGCATTTTGGTACATAAAAAGATTAATGAAACATTTTTGGATCTCTATGTGGATTAAGCCATACCTTGTGCTACAAATGAAGAGCAATGTGAATATTGTTGAAGGCTAAAGTAGATTATAATATTCTGTCTACCGAAAGGTAATTGGGCACCCCGACAGTAGATTAATGGACTGAACGTACTACGGTTGATGGTTGTTTGTTGGAACATGAACTCAGACACACTGTAACTTTCTGGATAATGAAGTGCTCCCAACACTGTAAAGTTAATACGGAATGGTGTCATAAAGAGAACAATGTTCAGCGCTTGATTTGCTCTGAGCAGAACCCCGATCTCATTCCCATTGAGCATCTGTGGGTGAAGTTGGAACGGCGATTAAAGTCTCGGGAACCGACGCCTACTTCATTATCCACCTATGTGAGATTTTGCAAGAGGAATGGCGGAAAACTCCAATAGGTGTGTTTCACAACTTAAGAGTTTCCAGCATACCTCGGAGTGTGTTATAGCAGCAAGATGTGGCATCAGCAGGATTTGCTAGTTCAAAATCCCAGACAAACATTTTGTGTTGGTGTCCCCAATTACTTTTATGTGGATAATGTATAATATACAAACACATACTGGCCAATGAATTGGAAATATATGTTTAATATTTTACTGGGTCTCCTTTGGCCTGAATATATGGGGGCTACCTGAACGTCAATGAGGTGTTGAAGCACTTGGAAGACTTCCTAAAGTTCGTCCAATAGAAATTCTCTGTAAGTTATGTGGGTAAGACAGGAGCCCCTTAATCTCAAAACTTTTTAAAATCATGTTTAATGCAATTATGAAGGATTTGAAATATGAGAACGATGGAAATAATCTCAAGTTTTCTTCTCTCCAGGTTGGCGTCAATGGTTGTTTACACATTGCTCGGCAAAAACGGATAAAAGTCCCGAGGCAAAAAAGGGTCGTCTAAGTAATAAAGCAGTTCTTCTTTTTATAGTTCATAAACTTTATTAGAAAATGATCGCCTATTTGTCATCCATATTGGCGAATGCCATCGCTTTTGTTCCGTTTCTTATCGTCATCGGCCACGTGGCGCCACTCGCGCATTCTTTACGATCCTGGCCAAATCGTAACCATTGTTTTCCCTTTTTCTTTCTCAAGTCAACATTTGCATGAGATCGGTTTGCAACGTCACCGAACGTGACGCCACATTGTTGGCGCTGTTGACCAATAATAAAACTTTATGACTCCCACTAAGCGATCGCCATCACTTAATCATTTGGTGCTCGTTAAATTTCTCCCGTCGTTCTCTCCGAAATGGCTCAGATCGAATGGCGGCTCTCCAAGAGACATTCTGGCCATCTGTCGTAAAAATCTCGGCTGCTTTTCTTTCTTTCTTTCTTCCCCCTCCTACACACACGCACACACATCCTACTTCTTTACAATAATCCCTCCTTTCTTCTTCACTCTTCTTTTTCCTACTACTCCCTCCTTCGTCTTCCCATTTTGGGTGGTAAAAGTTCACCTCACAAAAAAAAGTTAACAGAAGAAGCTATATATAAATGGCTTTTCAATAACTGTTTCCAATTTAATATAGAGCCCTCAAGGACGCCTTTTTTTGATGATGAAGGGAATTCTGAAGCTTTTATTAACTTTTTCTTCTGTTATTAATTTTCGAAAGCCACCGCTCCTCTTTATTATAATCTTTTACATTTTGATTGCTTTTATGGATAGGGACTTTTAATAAAATCGGTTAGGTGCGCCAAATAAAGCTCATGCAGACGTCAAGAAATTTTCATTTTCCTCTGTCTAATAAAACAAAAGTTGTACCCTACCACACAATATGTAACCTATCAACATTCACTTAATAATTTTCATATTAGACTTAATGAAACATCTAATGATAAAACACGGATCTGCGATACGCAATGCGATATTAACTTTTTAATTGGCCGACGCGTTTCGGTGAAGCACCATTATCAGTGTCCTAAGCACCAAATACAGAGAATGAACAGTGCAAGCTTTTATTTACAGAATGGAGGAAGTCGAGTCCATCAATCAGGATACAACGTATGAGGTGCTGATTGGTTGACTTACGAAGTGACAGAAATACAACATATTGAATAATAAGTTTTCAAGCAAAATGTGGACAGTAATAAAAATAAGTAAAAAAAAATTATAACAGAAAAAATACCGGTAAAAAGTAAAGCAAATTTGGTTATTTAAGATTTTTCCTGGAACTCTTTTATTTCTGAGGCTTCTTAAGATAGCACTTTCTGTTTGTCATTAACAACGTTTAGGATACTCATAATTTCTTCCATGCTTGTTTTTGGTAAGATGTTCTGCAAAAGGTAGACTTCCCATCCATATTCAACCACGGTTTGTTTTTAAACCGCAGCTTTCACTTGCCCGGTCTCGAACTTCCAGATACCACCGAAGACGAACTTTACTGTTCTGAAAATCTGATTAATGGCTGGATGAAAACCTTTTAGGAGACCTTTCTGAACACTGATCGGTGATCTTGTTTTATACTGATTCGATGCTAGGGCCTCCTATGAGCAATTTCTGCAAAAATAAAGGAATACAGACTTTGATTCACGTTTATGTGAACGGAATTGGAATGCTTTTGAAACTCCAAGCGTCAATATACAGTCTCTCTATCCAAGTCTGGTAACACGGCAGATATCTCAAAGCTGCCAGGTAGGCGAGATCTGATGAGTGCGACTTATAGGTAATGGGGGGGGGGAATTCATTGCCGCACTCAAATTTGACTTTGACCCCCAAATTTAAGGTCATCCATTTGCTAACTCGAAAACTATTAAAGATTGAGAAAAATTTCCAACTGCTACCCTGTAGAGCAACACCACATTAGTCAAAAAACAATTTTTAATCATACCCTTCCCCTTGAAAGATTTTGAGAAAATGGGCGAGAAAGAGTCACTCAAGGTCAATCAATTAATGAGTTTTCCCAACGGTGTGCTTCACTGCTATTCAAATGTGTTAGAAAGCTCAGCCAAACTGGCCAGCCAAGCTGACCTTGAGTGGCTCTTTCTCGCCCATTTTCTCAAAATCTTTCAAGGTGAAGGGTGTGATTAAAAATTTTTTAAGACTAATATGGTGTTGTTCTACAGGATAGCAATTGGAAATTTTTCTCTATCTTTAATATTTTTTGAGTTAGCAAATGGATGACCTTAAATTTGGGGGTCAAAGTCAAATTTGAGTGCGGCAATGAACCCCCCCCCCCCATTACCTGTAAGCCGCACTCATTAGATCTCGCCTACCTGGCAGCTTTGAGATATCTGCCATGTTACCAGATTTGGATAGAGACCCTGTATATTGACGAGTTAGCAAATGGATAACCTTAAATTTGGGGGATCAAAGTCAAATTTGAGTGCGGCAATGAATTCCCCATCCCCCTACTACCTATAAACCACACTCAACAGATCTCGCCTACCTTGCAACTTTGAGATATCTGCCATGTTACCAGACTTTTTGGACACCCTGTATGCTGTCTTTTATGTCTTGGCCTTGTATCTTGGCTATGACATGGCATCGCAATTTCCACTGTAACAGTGCGCGCCGAAGGACAGGACGAATTGTCCCATGCTTCATCGCGGCTTTCCATAGAACCATATGCGAGGTCGTCGATTTACCATAGTCGTTTTGAGTAAACGAAAAGCACGGTAGACCATAGGAGCAGCCATCTGGCGACTTCACGGGAAGGTTGCTGAAGTCGACAGCCCTGATTCCTGTTTCTACGGCCATCCTGTTCGTGAAAGAAACCGTCAATTTTGCCGTGTGGCTTGAAGCTTTATCTCGGTTAAGCAAAACCTGATGCTTTTCTGCACCGTAGAGACGTGGGATATCAGAGCGATAAATTGGTTCCAGGATATTAGTCTGATATTAATTTTCTCTTTGGGTGAAGCTTTGCACAGCATTCTTAACCCGGCAACAAGCACAAATCCTTAAGAAAAAGTTACCTTACAGCATTATTGTACAAGTTTCAGCTTTTTGGACAATTATAACCTCTATTCTTTTTATAAGGTTACTATTTTTTTTCACTTTTCTCTCGCCTCGTGTTCCGCTTATTAGCACGGCCTTCTAGAAACTACTCCTGAACATGACGTCAGTAATGTATTGTTCGAGGCCGACGAGAAACAGGCCAGGACACTCAATTATCATCTGATCATCGGGTCCGAGCAACAATCCATCCTTCATTGTTTCCAACAAACGAAAAAACACTGATTGTTAAAATCCAAGCTTTGGGTTGCTGAGCTTGATACTTGTCCCAGATTTGTTAAGGCATTATTCGCGTGGCATTGTTTCTCCTAAGCCTAAAACTAACACAGGATTTTGTTTTTCTCTGGTAACGGCTTCAGTAACAACAATATCATGGACTCGCGACAATAATCACACGCATTTCAGTTTCGTTCACCTCAACTTGAATCAACCTCAATTCAGATTAGAACAAGTCTCCTCCTCCCCCTCCCATCCTTACTGTGCAGAAAATGGAGATATCCCAAATTTGTTGCAGCCAAAAAATAGGAAGTCGTGAGTGACTGTCTATCGGTGACCTTCCAATGACTTGATTATGCAAATGACCCGTAAACCTTAACAGATAGGGACCAATTTCCAATTAGAAACATGCTTCGCATTCAATTATGAACCCATTAAAAATCGGGTGCAAAGAATTGACATTTATTTTTCACATGTAAAATATAGAGGCTGGTCAGCAAACACAAACTATTTAAAGATGTTCCAGAGTTGGGCGCGATGTTGGACGTAGTTCCTAATACCTATAGAGTGGATGGGCATGTGACATGTATTGGTTCCTATTTGCATAATCAGGTCCTCGGAAGCCGGTTCCATTAGATAGCCTCCCTTCCGACTTCCTATTTGTTGGCTGCTATATACAGTATTTGGAATATCTTCGTTTTTATATAGGTAGGGGGTGTAGATCCGTTAAAGCAGTTTGAGTACTTTTTAATATGCTGAGAACGATGCAAGATTGTTGTTACAAATCTTATATCTGTTTACAAGTATACAGCTTAAGACTACTTAACTGTGTGCAGGACACTAGCGTGATGCAGCTAAGTTTCATTCGGGCGGAGCTTTACGGTGGCGAAAAGTTTTTCCAATATAATACTTAACGTTCATTAAATTCTTTACAAACCAAGACTTTGAGGCTTATGATTGGATTAGAAATTTTCTAATTAATTTTTATTAACGATTTTAATTAAACGGATTTATACTTAAAAGTTGATTATGCTTAGCTTCACTTTTATAGCTCGAATCTAAGCCAATCTTCAGCTTAAAACTCTCTTCATTGCTTTTTTTATGACATTTTCTCTTACTTGTCTTGTTTGTTCTTTCTTCTCTTTTACGACCTCCGAGGTGATCGTCACTCTTTTCTATGACGTCATTGACACCGATTGAACTTGTTGTTTTTAACCCTTTCATTTCCTCCGCAATTCGTTTTCTCGCCTTTAAACTTACTTTTGGCACTTATCTTTATTTTTTCCACTTTCAATTTTTTTTCTTCCTGCCACTCCGCCGCCACTTTTTTCCTGCCTCCTCTCCAGTTTCAGAAATCTCCTATAATTCGATCGGTAATCGCTTACATTTTTTTTCCTTGCTACTTCTTTCACGTGATCATTAACTTTTTCCTTCCTTTCCAAGCAGTTGCTATAGGAACGGTGGCACGTACCATAAACTCTTCGTTGGCGGACCCTCCTCACCTTTTTTTTTTACGATCGCACGCCCACGCAGGTAGAAAAGAAGTTTTTCCGAAGTAATAAAAGGCGTATTATTTCGTTTTTCTTTTTCTCCTTTTCTTATGTCGAAATCTTAAGTGGAGGAGCTTAATCCGCTGCGTACATAAAAACGCAGGCAGGGAGATTAATGGGGAAAATATTTTCATAATATTTTTTTAAACAAAAATAAAAAAAAATTATTTCTTTCTGCGGGTATTTTGAGAAGGAAAGCAGATGACGCTCCCGCTTGCAGATGATGCCGCAAGCAAAAAGCGAAAATAATAATAAAAACAGTCAGGGCAACTTTGCTCCTTGTTTTGCCCGTTGCTTATTGGAGTTGCTTCCTCTTTCGTTTTTTGAGGCTTCCTATGAAATTCACTATTTTTTAAAAATTTTGAACTAAGAAAAATTTCACTTCAGAAGAAGGCAGTTGGGGAATTAGAGAAACATATACCCACTGACCGATAAGAAACATCTGTTTAATATTTTATTGGATCCTGGCAACAATGTTTTCAGGTAGTTCGTGGAACATATCCGACCTTCCATGAATATTAGGGGACTAGTTGCATATACCAGTAGAACAAGATTCATACAATGACACCACCATCACAACCTTGACTTGTCTTGATAAGGCTGAATCCATTGGTTCTTGGGGTTCCCGCCAAACACCTCTGCCTCCTTCAGTACAAAACAACGTGTTTCGTAATTTGCCACACCACATAACGATTCGTTCCTTTCTTTTATATTCTTGTGCTCCGTACAAATCATTGAAACGACAGCGGTCTTGATCATGATTGTCTTTGAGCCATAGCTACCTCTTTCAGACAAATTGTGGATCCAGTCAAGAAGAGAGAGAGGTCCTTCCAATTTTCCACAACGTAATTTGGATTGCGATACAATCATCGTTCAGTATGAGGCAGCGAAAAAGAGCAGAATATGGGTACCATATACAGAAAGGGGGCGAATCATCAATGAAGGTTACTAAAGAAATAAATAAAACTGTGGATCATTTTTACCAATGTTTGAATATTCTGGATATCCACCTCTGCGAGAATTCAATCAGCTGCTTCACTGTTTCAATTTTGGTTCCAGCTAGACGAGCACCAACAATGAGTCCCTTTTCGAAGTCATCTAGATCCTTCTTTTTCTCGATGCTGATCAAATTCTATGATTAGACTCGGCCAACTCATTCTTAAATAAGTAGACGCTTGAATCACATGTCCTCAAACTACTTTCCGTGAAAAAAGATTGAAATAAAAAATATACGTCTATATTCGCACCATTAAGTTGGAGTCGATTTATGAGCGTAAGAAAATATCAGATATCAATTTTCTCGTAAATATTTTTTCGTGCATCTATTAAATAGACCACTAAGGAATGACAAACAAGTACCGAAAAGCTAAACTAATCGCCGTCACAAAATATTTGAAACATATTTCTAAAATTTTTGAATTGCTTTTGGAAACCTAAAAACAGGTTCCAGTGATTCAAATTCGGTAATCTTCGAACTTTGCAATTACTCTTATACAGGGTGTCCGGAAATAAATGGTAAATATTCATACACGTGAGAGAACGTGTTGTCGCAAGCCAACCCCCACAGAGATACGGGGGGATTAAAGTATGTTGCGCTGCCTGATTGTTGGCTTCCCGCGAGCGACTAGGCTATGTGGTGCAGCCCACATTGGAGCCTACGGATACCGACATTTCGCTACAAGACACCTCGCTACAGACACCTCGTGACAGAGACACCTCGCTCCGAAAAGTTTGCGATGCGTACACTTTTCTACACTTGAGCACAAGGTCAAATTCCAAACTCGTTTCCCTATTTACTATTACCCCCTTCCAAACTATTGTCACAGTTTAGGCAGACTGCTTTATAATAAATGAATACTTCCTCATTTACTCTGATAGTCAAATGATAAATTAAACTTAAATTATTAATTGAATTGAGAAATTGTAAAAATTTAATAGTTTAAATCTTTTAAAATTCGCTTTTTGATTAAATAAATAAAATTAGAAAACTCATGTTTTCATTGTTTGAACAAAAAAGCATGATTTTAGGATTTTTTTAAATAATGAGCGATTATTTTAAAGTAGGTTATTGATATACGTATTAAAATGATATTCGCGATTTTTATACTAAAACATGAAAGGTTTTACCGCATAAATTTATGATTAAATTTGGTGCACACTTTTTAAAATTTTGTTAAATTAAAATTAATTAAACAAGAGTCATAGACTCCTGGATTAATTGGTTAATTAGACAAGTTTTATTCTAAAATGTGATCTAGGGAGGGTTAGTAAGTTCAGTTTGTGCGGAAAAAGAAATGAGTAAAAGAAAGCAGTGCATCATTTGATCAACGGAAATATTTGAATAAAAATAAATTATACGCGATACGCAAAAGTAAATTCATTATTTCTGCACACTTTATTACTATTATGATAACAAGTTATTAGAATAATTTCCATTTACAGCACATTTTTTATCCAAAGTATTTCAGTTAATACAAAACTACTGAAGATGCGCCAAAGGACGAAAGTTAACTCTTGGCAATAAAAATATGTACGCTATTCTTATGAAAAAATAAAATATCATGGACGTAACCAGGATTTTACATAGTATTTTTACATAGAAACAAAGAAAAACAAATGAACTTAAACAGATCAGGGGAATAAAAGGGGTTCGGGCGAACCCCCCCCCCCCCCTAGTTACGCCCCTGAATATTACAAGGTAGAAATACATCTTTTCTTTATGCATTACATATTTACTTCTAATATGTGTTTTACTGTAATTTTGTTTTATTTCACTGGGTTTTTTTCTGTAATTTTTTTTCAATAATACAAAAAACAATGCATAATGTACTCTTCATTTTTTCCCTTCCAGTTTAGTTTGGGGCAAACCCCGACGCACCTTGTCAGAAATTCTTCCCTCCCCTACCGTTTAGAATTTTAACATCTAAAAGACAATGCCGTCTATTTATTTATTATAAAAATTAAAGGATCACTTTCACGATGATTTTCTATTATCCTCTTTGCTTTATTATTGTCCTAGCTTTGACAGAGGGTATCTTTGTCAAGCTTTTACAGGGTTCAATTCCTGTGTTCATTTATTTTTTATTCCAGGGTTCTTATGTCTCGTCATTCTTTTCTTCTACGTCCGTTATCTTCATTACTGATTATTACTTATCTTCCTCCGTTATTACAGATTTTCTTTATTACCGTGTATCAGAGAAATATAACCCATAATTATAGAAATTTATTACACAATTAAAAAAAACAAACTTTGAATACATTTTTAATTGAATACCTCATTAAAACAGATATTTATTTTAAATTGTGCACTTAATTTAAAACGTGAGAGAGAAATGGGGAGGTCTTGTTTATTGCAACTTTACATATTACAGCAAGTGAATTCTTCATCAAAAAAAAAAAAAAAAAGAAACAGAGTGATAAGTGAAGGCGAAGAATCTTTAATATGAAAGGAAGATGGCGAAACCCCAATAAAGTGTTAAAGCATGTAATACCAAGGGAAAAAAATAGATCTAATTTGATGAACTATAAAATTACTATTTCTCCGCAAATGTAAATACAGAGATGAAATCAAATGAAATCGGGTAATGAAAATTTAAATTTTATCATCATCGAAGCCAACAAAAGACCGGGATTAATTTTTAAGGGCTACATCACATTAGAAAATACGAATGAAAGTAATAATTTATTTTCTTCAAGAGATTTCTTGTGCTGTTATGTAACATGTTTCAACAT
>JAHWFO010007044.1:1324072-1384759 GCA_023313115.1 Rhysida immarginata
TAATCCATTAGTTTGCGTCACTGTCTTTTTGATGTTAAAATTCTAGAGGTTGAGGTTGCCAGATGAGGAAAGAATTATTTTCTATGGGGAAAAAACTTAATAGAAAGGGGGAAAATGGAAAGAGATCATTAAGAATTGGTATATAGAAAAACAAAGTTACAGAAAAAGCGGAGTTTCGCACATCCAGGGGAATTTTCATATCTGTTAATAAAATAGAAATGATAAAACAAAAAATAAAAAAATAAAATAACGTAAAACACATACGGTAGTATATTATAATGCATAAAGAAATGATGGATTTCTACGTTGTATATTTTACCTTTACGTTTTGCGTGTAATTTATTTTTATTCAAAGATTTTCATTGACCAGATCATTATTTACACATTTCTTTTTCCGCACATAAATTGCAATTTACTAATCTAGATCACATTTTAGAATAAAACTTGCCTAATTGACCAATTAATCCAGGAGTCTATGACTCTTGTTTAATTAAATTTTTAATAAATGTGTAGCAAATTTAATCATAAATTTATCCGGTAAAACCTTTCATATTTTAATATAAAAAATGTGAATATCATTTTAATACGTATATCAGTAACCTACTTTAAAATAATCGCTCATTATTTAAAAAAAATCCTAAAATCATGACTTTTTGTTCATTTTTTATTTATTATTTTTTTTTTTACATCAGTTCAATTAATAATTTAATAAATGGTGAAAAAATTTATTAATTAATATCGGAGGTAATGGCGTGAAAAAAATCCTCCTTGACCATTTTCCAATTAATAATTTAAGTTTAATTTATCATTTGAGTATCAAATTAAATAAGGAAGTTAAAAGCTTCGAGCATAAAAGGAGGAAAGAAGGGGGAAAGCCACAAAAATAAGGAAACGAGTTTGGAATTTGACTTTCTGCTCGAGGGTAGAAAACTGTGACCCTCGCAAACTTTTAGGAGCGAGGTGTCTCTGTCACGAAGTGTCTTGTAGCGAAATGTCGGTATCCCGGAGCCTACAGACCTCAGTACTCACGGGCTCTTAATAACTGCATCAAGATCCCATTTTTGAGGGTTCAGGTAGTAAGCTTATTTGTGAAATGGTCCTGATTGTGTAAATGTATGCAAATCAATATGTGTGCCACGACCTCCAGTGGCATTTAAGGTATTAAAGGTTTGTGGAGTGATCTGACAGGGGCAGCCATTCGAGCATACATTGATATCTCTTGAACAGATGTGGTCGCTCGCGGGAAGCCAACAATCAGGTAGCGCAACATACTTTAACCCCCCTGTATCTCTGTGGGGGTTGGCTTGCGACACCATGTTCATAGGAAGAAAAATGCTTCTTTATACATGTTCTCTCACGTGTATGAATATTTACCATTTATTTCCTGACACCCTGTATATTTGTTCGTGACAGGTCGTTACGAGACGCTTGATATATTACATGCCATATCTTTGCATTGAAAATTTTCAAATGGTACTATATTGGTATCATTAGCACAGGTACCCCTGAATAAAAATCGACCATCTTCGAACTTATTAGCTACTCTTATATATTCGTTCAAGACATGTCATTCCAAGTTATTTAATATATGACATTGAAATTTTTCAATGGTATCATAATGGTATCATTAGTACATGTACCACTGAATCAAATTCAACCATCTTCATACTTTGTAATTACTCTTATATATTCGTTCATGATAGGTCGTTACGAGTCGTTTTATACAGGGTGTTTCATAATGAATATCGGGGTTTTTAGGCTTCGTTATATTTATTACATTTAACTTACAGTTTTAAATAATACATCAAATGAAAGAGCAACTCAGTTTTTCCTCCAAGTGTCCATTCTGAACACCGTTGTCACACGGCACACATCGGAGTAGATAGGCGAGTTCTTCCCAAACCTTGATCAGTGTGTCTGGAGTAATTGTTGCAATAACTGCTTCAATCCTGTTTCTTAAGTCCGGTAGGTCAGCTGGTAAGGGGAGGCACATATACATTATCCTTTATGAACCCTCAGAGGTAAAAATCGCACGGCGTCAGATCGGGTGATCGTGGAGGCCATGCGAAATAAGCTCTGTCAATTGGCCCCTTGCAGCCAATCCAGCTCTTTCTCAATAAACGGAAAACAGAGGAAATAGTGCATGAGCATGCGCACAAGTACACCAACAGAACTGTTTGAGTTTCTCTTTCATTTGATATGTTATTTATAATTGTAAATTAAATATAATAAATATTACGAGGCCTCAAAACCCTGATATTCATTTTGAAACACCCTGTATATTACATGCAATGTCTTTGCACAGATAACCCTGTATTCAAATCGACACATCTTCGAACTTATATAACTTACTCTTATATATTTGTTCATGACATGTCGTTACAAGTTGTTTGATACATTAGCACTGGAAATTTTAAATGGTACCATAATGGTATCATTAAAACGTGTACTACTGAAACATTTTCACTTGAAAGTCATGTTAGAGGATTCAGAGGTGCCATCGGTATATAATTCTCATGGACGATAGTGCTCATCCCCATAGAGTTCTGATGATAGAGGACATTCTGCAAAATGAGAATATTCAAGGCATCGAGTGGCCAGCAAGATCTCCGAATATGAACTCGATTGAGCATGTGGGGGAGAAAACGTAAATAATAACGTTTTATTCGCTCTTCTTTTATAATTTCGAGTTGTTTGATATACAACTTGCTATATCTTATCATTGAAAATTTTTGAGGGTGTCATAAGGGTACCATGAAAGCACGTGCAATCGTATCGATTACGACCATATTCAAAATGGTTCATGCGCGGATCCATATTTATCGATTGGCGAAAACAGTAATTAATAACGTTATAATAGCTTATAGCTTGTCGTTACGATTTGTTTGATATATTACTTAAAATAACTTAGTATTGAAAATTGCTAGATGGGGTCATGAAGGTACCACTTGTGCACGTGCCATTGAACAGATTTCGATCACATTTTTGTTTGTTCATGTCATAAACCATATTAATCGATTGACGAAAACATATTTTGAAAATCTTTCATAGCCTTCGAGGAGTTAGAGTTACGGACGGACGGACGGACGGACACGTTTCCCCACACATTTCCCTACTTTTGTGTACCTTTTTATTTTAAAACATATAAACGTTGTTTTTAAAAAAGTTTTTAAAACTTTAATCTATTTTATTAAACATTCATTCATTAAAATTTCGATTCTACATCAATATGTATTGCTTTCAGTTGCTTATTCAATTTAAATTCTCATTCTTTCCTCCAGTTTACATAAGCATTTCAATAATTTTTCGTCCACTTTTTGATTAGTTGTAATTCCGAACATTTCGCATTCCTTCGAGGAAAGATTTTTATCAGTTCGCTTCTCCATCAGCACAACTCCCTTCGTAACAAGCAGGAATGTCTATTATTCTTTATATATATTCGCAGTTTTCGAAAAAAGAGAGAGAGGGAGGCATGAAGGCGAAATGTACGGGGAAAAACCCATTCCTCCTCTGTGGCGCCTCCACATTAATTTCGCATTTTCCCTGGCGTCGTGTGTCCCTTCCCCTCCATTCTCCCTCGGTGAGGTCCGTTGTAATAAAGCGGTGTCATTCGAATAATATTCGCCCAGAGTTGTGGATTTTCATCATTGTTCGCGCTTTAAACGCTTTATTAGAAAAAGAAAGGCAAAAGGGGGATATGGGAGATGGGGGTAAAGGAACGGCGACACCTCCACTCGACTGCTCCGCCAGGATTAATAACTCGCTCTTTCTCTTCCCTTACCCCCTTTTTTCTTCCTTTTCTTTTTCTTCTCACACCTGATGAGAAGAAGCAGCAGCGTTCCACCATTTTATTTCCCCAATAAATCAGCCCCTTGTGCGGTTGGGGGGGTCGTCAGGAGGGGGTGAGAGAAAAAGAGGTGGAGATAATTACGGCCAAAGGACAAATTGCACCCAAAACCCTCTGTCCGCTGTTTGTTATTCAGCCGTAGACTCCCGGAAGGAAAAGTAAGGAGGGGGGCTTTCTATTGGGGGTAAGAAATCAATGATGATGGTGAACAGATAAATGGCGGCAATCCTTTACTTACTTAAGATGGATTTTGCTCAACCACGTTTTCTCAAGCGTTTTGCTCGTCTCTTGGCTTGAAACTTTAATTGTCTCAAAGAAGTATTAAAAGTTTTTTCCCCCCTTCTTTTTTTCACTCCGACGCAGGTGGAGCTTTAAATATGCACGTGCGATGCATCAAAAGTTGGTGCGAAGTTTCAAGGGCTTGAGAGGGTTTTTAATTATTGGATCATTCATTTATGATATACGGCGGCCAGTAAACGTCAGTATCAATGCAACCGTATACATTGCTCAGAGTGGTAATATCTCAGCTTTTGTGGCAGCTTTTTCGTGAATATTATGAAACTGGATGGCTTTTGCGATATATTTATAACTTGCTGAAAACTATACAAAATTTTTATATTGGGAACTTTGTGCCGGCTGATTCAACCAATGTCATATTGCTACAGGAATGACCTGGCAGTGCAGAATTGTCCTTAAAGTCATGTAAGTTCCAGACATCATAGTGCCAAACTTCCATTTGGCGCCTCCTTGATATTTACATTAACGAAGATATCACTTACAGAAACGTTCATCCAAGGCTCAGCGAAATCAATGTGTCATGCAAGTTCGGAAATGAAGATTACAAAGAGAAGCTGTATCACTATGGAAAATTCACATTATTAATGAACTGGAAAAGGATGATAAGCCGCGACGTTTTACATTTGCAGAATCGGCAATGACTGTGCTTTCCTTTCCAAGATTGTTTTTAGTGATGAGGCAACATTTTGCGTGTCTGGAAAAGTTAACAAACACAACAAATTTTTCCTTCCCTTTTCAACACCAAATTTGTTATGTTATTGATGTATGATCAATTACACAAAACAGCGTGGGCATAATTTTTGTTAACACAAGAAACGTTCATAACGTTATTCGATTTCTATATTTATTATTAATAGACACAGTTGTAGTATATGGTGATCGGAAAATCGACGTGTAACACGCGACCAGAAGCGGGGCAGTGATAGAACCGTTTTTCTTCGTTGAAATAACAGTGGACAGCACAAATTGCCTGGACATGCTAGAAAATTACGCATTACCAACTGCGAACTTTTTGTTTGGGAGACTCGATCACCACTTCCCAGACAGATGGATAGGATGTGAAGGCTCGATCTCTTGGCCGCTACATAATCCCACCTTTGTTTGTTCCTATGGGGGTATTAAGGTGTATAGCTATAAAGTAAATAATTTGACTAAACTGCGCCAGCGAATCGTCCAAGCCTTATAACATTGGAGAGAGATTCAGTAACGCCTAAATATTTTACGGGCCACTAAATGAGCTCATATCGAAGTGGACTGATTCGTGGTGACATGACCATGACTGGTAAAAAAAATTGAAATTTTTTTTTCATTGTTGTAAAGACTTAGGGCTTTTCTAGTTATAACGATATGAACGTTTCTTGTAGTACCAAAAATTTATGCCCACTCTGTATTGTGTAATTGGCATTCGGAAGTTTTTTGCGCTACAAAACTTAATCCAACACGATTAGTCTTAAAACCTTTCTGAATTAAATTATTTTTAATCTTTGTTCAACTATCGGCTACAGAAGCATGTTTTAAGGTTTTATTTAGTAAAGGAAACGATCTGGAGTTTACCACGAGAAAATCTTGCTCGAGGCTCCTAATGAGATTCCAGGTCGCGGAATTTTTTTCGTATTTCATTATTGCTTACAAGCAGAGGCACTCGGCTTTTCCCGGGATAATTAGAGCTGTAAGTAAAACAACATGTTTTATAAATGTTTTAGTACATTCTGGAATGATTTTAGAACTATTTGAAATCATTCATAAGCATAGACTTTGACTATTTACTAAGACTAAAAGGTGAAGCCTAACGAATTCATCTGGAAGGGGAATATGTGATTCAGCTTTGTGGTATATTTGTCCCTGTACCTTAAAAGTAGGCATGAACCCTCCCTCATGCACTGCAGATGACGCACCAAACGATGCTAATTGAAAGTTTGAATATGCCCTTATATATTTTAGGAAACGTTTGGAGTATGCTGTGTTACTAGATAAGTAAGGCTCTGGAGGCTCTTCAGTAGTTTGCCACTGCTAATTCACATTTACATTTCATCGCCTGACAATGATTACATACCACATCATATTAGGACTTAGGGTAATTACAGTAATCGTAATCCGAGTTGTAATTAAGTGCCACTAATTTTAAATCAGAATGTCGATTCACCACACTTGATTCTTCCCTTCTACGTCGAGCTTGTTGTACATGCAGCTCTCTTTCCTTTGACATAGAAGCTATCATATGCTCTTGCTATAGACGAAGCTCCCGTTGTTCAAGTGTTTCCAACGTCCGAATAGCTCTGTCGTTTAGTTGAAGGGTTTCCTCTGACCATTACTCGTTCTTTGCTTCGATTGCTTTTCGATACGTATGGACTAATATGTATCCTTCGATCGATTATTAAAAACCACAACACAGTATGCTTGCTAGTTTGAAGAGTCGAGTTGATGTATAGTTTGTTATTGGTTATGTCGTAAACTGTCACCTGCGATCAACCCACTGGGAGAGGAGGGGGAAGCTTTTGTTTGTATATGGGCTGATGTTTGCATATAGAACCAACGCATTCCCGAAGCAAATTACTGACTCCATACTCAGAAATACATTAAGAAGGAAGGAAACACACCAACCCACAGACGAAAAAAAAAAGACAAAAGATATACAACCTTCACTTACCTTAACTCCAAAATTAGGAAAATAACTAAGATATTCCAAGATCAAGGACTAGGAATTGCGTTCAAAACAAGAAATAACAGTAAACTTATGCTCAACCCGACAAAGAAGAACAAAGAAACAAGTATCTACCAACTGACCGGAGTGTACAAATTAAATTCCCCCGATTGTGACGCCTTCTATATCGGATGTACAAAACGCTCCTTCATAATAAGATTCAAGGAACATCGAAGATCCTGGACAAATAATGACAAGAAGTCAGCATACGCTGAACAGTTAATCACAAACAAGCATAGAATGCTGGAAATCGAAGAATGCATGGAAATATTATGGATAAGTAAAGGATCTGAAAGAATAGCAAGACATGAAGAGATTGAAATAAGAAAACACAGAAGAAATAGTCAAGGAAATTTATTGAACAACCAAACTTCGTTTGAGAGGGACACAATAATCGATTTTTTTATAGATATTCCTAAAACTGACAACCGGAAACGAACCGGTCCGCCTATCAGTTATCACTTCCATGTTATTGTATGTCCACCAATCAGGGATACATAGAATTATGTTTCTACCCTGATTGGTGGACAAAGTACTCCTGTAGACTAGAAAACGAACTGTCAACGGCTTTTTCACTTTCGGCGAACTATTATCAAGAGGTTCAACGACTTCTACGAGGCAAACAACCTTATTCGTGAAGAGCAATTCGACTTCCGCGAAGCTCACTCCTGTCAGCTCCAGGTATGGAGGCTTGTTGCTGATTTGAACGGTTCTCTCAATCTTTCTTTGTTTGGTGGTATCGTCTTTCTTGACGTTCAAAAGGCCTTTGATCAAGTCTGGCATGATGGACTCATTTATAAAATGATTACTTGTGGCTTTCCTGATGACCTGATTGCTTTGGTTCGTTCCTTTCTGACAAATAGGACCTTCCGTGTTAAGGTTGGTGAATCCTTGTCTGTCCCTGCATATTCAATTTCTTTATCCACGACTTTCCTAAGTTTGCAAAGTACAATCTTTACTTGTTCGCTGACGACGGGTCTATCATGACTTGGGCACGTAATCCGTCTGCAGAAAGCTTTACACCAGTGTGAGAGCTGGTTCTCTAAGTGGCACTTACAGCTGAATGTTAACAAGTGTAAAGCCACGTTCATCACACGCAAACGCAAAAACCCTCCAGGGCCCCTCATCCTATATGGTAGGAAGCTTGAGTGGGTTAAAAATTATAAGTACCTCGGATTGATTCCAAGCTCAAATGAAAAGACCATGTCCAATATTCGGTTAACAAGTCTAAGAAAGCGAAGTTTAGTCTCATTGCGCTACTGGGGCGAAACAGCGCTCTCAGAGTGGACAGCAAACTCTTGTTATACAAGGTAGTGATTCATGCCATTCTGCTTCACGGTATGCCTGCTTGGGCCTCCATTTGCAATCCGAGATGGAAAGATCTTCAGACCTTCCAAAATGTTCCCCTCCTGTCTGCTCAACTTGACCAACAATCTCTCTATCTATGAAGATCTGGGCATGACCCACATTAGTTTCTATGGTCAAACACTTCTCAGGAACATGCTGCCCAAGATAACATCATGAAAATACCCTGGTTGCTGGTATCCTGGATCACTCACTCACTATCAGGGGTTCCCTTGTGACAACCAAGTATTAATGGTTAGTCAATTAGTTATGAAGAGGCACAAAAAGTGACAACTATTATATGGTGTCAATAGAATGACTGCACCAAACATGATAACTTATCACTAATAGTTTGTCAACTAATTATGATGATGTTTCAAATGTAATTATTTTAGTTTACTATGGTTTATAATTAGGCATAAAGTAATATGCCTTAAGAAAAATTACTAAGTCAAATAAGACTATATACCATAGAAAAAAATGGAAGTTACAATATCAAGATATTGAAATAAAAAGGTTAAAGTTAGCTTTTATCAAAATTCATAAAGAAATGATATAAAAGGAAAAACTTTTCTAAAATCCTTTTTTTTTTTTTTAGAAAGATTACTTAAGATGCTCCGCTAGCACCAAGAAAATTAAATTTATCAAAGTGCCATATAGTGGATTTTTGGGATTCAAACATCATTTGAATCAGACATTGCGTTGTGTTATTTTTTTTTTATTTATTTATTTACCAGAATCTTAAGTTAACTATAGATTGGCTGAATAAAAGTTTTACTTAGTGTGTATACAATTTAATTAGAGACAGACACATGAGGATAGAAAAATATTTGTATTTTAATAATCAAAATGTAGTATTACAATCCCAAAAAACTTTTCTCCTTAAAAAGAGAAAAATATTTAAGTTTCCCAAAAATTATATAGCTTTTATACTTAAATAAAATACTATTAGAAATGAAAAACACCCCAATGCTTGAATCAAGCCAGAATATTACAAGCTTAGATAGCAGAAATTATGGAATACACAAATACGTGCATCAGAAAACAGTTATAGTTCAATTGTGTGGCCAACACAAAATAGGACTTTGAAGAATTCAATGTAGAAATAGGTGAAATGAAATAACATAAAGTTATTTAGAGTTGAAACAGAGGGCTACCAATGAGATCAAAATGACTCATGGATTGATTCAACTAATCACAAAAATTCAATGCAAAATAAGCAGAATGAAATAACAAAGTTATTCAAATTTGAGTTAATGGACTACCAATGAGGTTAAAGTAACTCATGGATTGATTCAATTAATCACAAAAATTAAGAGATTTAACATTCTCTTATAAAATTAAAAATTTCACATCATAAAGACATGAAAAATAAATATAATAGCATTTTAGCTAAAAAAAAATAATTATAAAATGTGACTACTCATCAGTCAACCACAATCAGGATGTAAATAGAGTTACAGGGACATAAGTTAACAAATTAAACTGTCCTAATTAAAAAATTAACTAAGTCCTGCACAGCATGATGCACTACAACAGTGTGGTGGTTACATGGAAAAGGGCTTGTAGTAAATGGAATCCGGAGAAGAGGTTGTCTGGAAATCCAGAACAATCTGTGTCAAAGTTTATGATGAAGAATGTCCATCTCAACAGATTAAACGGGTGAGAATGAAAAATAGAAAAGTTTCTTACATTTCCTGATATGCACAAAAGAAGCTATCACTAGAATCCATCTCTGTGGGCAATCAGGATGAAATGTTAAGACTAAAGTAGTAGAATGGTGCAGGTGGAGTCTCCATGCTGACATCCAAGCTGGTGGTGCTGTTGGAACTGGAGCCGGTGGTATGGCTCCAGAGGGGCACCCTTAGATCGTGAAACAGGCAGGGTGCCCAGGCGCACATGCGATAGGAGTACGGGCAGCCTTTAAGGGCTGCACCGCCTATATAAACGCCTCAAAAGGAGGCCCGTCCGCTCACCGGTGGGTCATCGATGTTGAGGGGAAAGGTGAAGAGATACGAGATGTTGATCGTATCCCTTCCAATGACCTTACAGAGACGCTGTGATGACGAATAGCGTCTCCGAAACGTAGCTGGGCCAAGCCGTGGCCACTCGAGCTGAAGGAAGGACCTTAGATGGGAGGCACCTCTCCTCCAGACGGCTGAGGCTGGCGAAGGCAAACCAGCAAGTCGTTGCTGACGAGCCAGCCAAAGCTCCTTGTTCATGAAGGCGATGGAAGTGGCCAGGTCCAGCTTATAAGCAACACCGGTGGAGTAGTCCATCAGAAATCGCACTGACTGGATGGAGAAGGCAGTCAGATGAAAGTGTCTTGAAAGGCGATCCCAGATGGACTGTGCGAACGGGCACTCGAAAAAGACATGGTCGATGGATTCAGGAGACCCACAAAACAGGCAACCAGCAGAACCGACTACTCCCCACTGATGTAGACGTTGGAGAGTAAAGAATCCATGGTGCAGCAGGCGCCATTGAAAATTAAACACAGTCCTCTCGAAGGCGAAGGACTTGATGGCCTTCAAGATGGCTGACCATGGATATTCGGGGTGCCACCGCACGATGTCAGAAGACGCACCCCGGTCGGCCTGCTGGAAGAACCAAGATAGACGTAGGCTTCCCCAGTCTTGTGGGTCTACCTGACGCAAATCTTTAATAAAGGTCGCTAAGTCTCCCTGGATTCGGTTGTAGAACCCAGGAGATCGTAGGTTGATTGTCACTGGCAGCGAAGTGGGAACTGGTAGCCCATTCACCTTGAAGAAGAAACGCAGGTGCAGGAACAGAAAATTGGCCCAGATGGGAGGGGGAAGAAGGAAGACCCGGATCAAGGCAGCCATTCTGGCCGCAATGAGGTAGTGCCGGATGTTAGGCAGGCCCAGGCCTCCTCCCTCGAAGGGGATATACAGCAGTTCTCGGCGAAGGGGATGACGGGCTGCTGCATACCCCCAAATACAGTCTGCAATGGCACCGTGCACCTTCTTCAAAAGTTGAGAAGATGGCAAGGCGAATAGGCATTTTGATGTCAATAAAGTCAAGATGTGTGTCTTGATGAACCTCGCCTTGACAAACATCGAGGTGGAATAACGAAAGTTCTTGCCAAGGCGAGACAAACACTTGTCGATCACTTGCTGCCAGTGACGGGAGTCCATGTCGGGTAGAAAAGAGAAGACGTATCCCAGCACTGTAATTTGCTGACACCACGTTATTGGGAAGGTTTGAAGATAGTCCACTGTCCACTTCCCAATAGCGATGCCTTTAGACTTGACGAGATTGATGGAGCTTCCCGTCGAAGTGCTAAAGTGTTCGAAAGATTCTTTATAGATGCCCAGGGAATACGCATCAGATGCAAATAGCACTACATCATCAGCGTATGCCAGCGTACGGATGTTGATGGAAGCAGCTGGCAAATCGTACCCCCGGACATCTGGGTGGCGATTAAGAAATTGTAATAATGGCTCCAAATAGAAAATGTATAGGAGGGGAGAGATGGGACACCCCTGCCTAACGCCTTTGGACAGTTCAAAGAAAGGCGAGTTGGAGCCATTAATCGCCACGCATGACGTGGCAGAAGCATACAGTGCTGAGATAATCGTAGCAAATTTCCGAAGATGAAGATGGTGAAACACTCGGAAAAGAAACACATGATTCACCTTGTCAAAGGCCTTTTCCTGGTCAAGACTTAGGACGGCAAGAGTCTGACGACGCACACACGCTTCCTCCATAACACATTTGATGGTGATGATGTTGTCGGACATCCTGCGAGATGGAATGGAGCAGGATTGTCCCGGATCGAAGAACTCGTCGGCGAAGCATTTTAGCCGTTGTTGTAGCACGCCAGTGAAGACCTTATAATCTGTGTTGAGTAGAGTAATAGGCCTCCACTGGGTGACGAGTTCAGGATTCGGTACCTTGGGGAGTAAGATGATTCTCCCCGCGGTAAAGTCCGACGTGATGGAGGAAGGGTCCTTAAGGATGGAGTTGAAAACTTGCACCAGGAAAGGCCCAAGAAGTTTCCAAGTCGCATTGAAGAAAGAGTACGGGATGCCGTCTAATCCAGGGCTGGACTGATGACGGCCATCCATCGACAGAAACTTCTTGACTTCATCTTCGGAAAAGGGACGGGTAATTGACAGGTCAGCATCCGCAGTGAAAGGTCTAAGTGCCTCGATCCAATTCGTCGTGGTGTCGGATGGAAAGACTGGGTGGCCAAAAAATGATGAAAAATGGGAGTGAAAAGCCGACAAGATGTCAGCGTCGGTTTCCACTATCCCATTCTCCACCACCAAACGATGGCACCTCTTCTTGTTGGCGCGACGCCTCTCCTCAGCGAACGCAGCTGACGACATATTCCGGACGTCAGACGCCCAGGACAGTTTGGCCCTGAGAGCTGCGCCGGCGGCCTTGCGGATCATTAGAGCATTGATCTCGCTCTTCACCTGGCGGATGTCATCAGCATATGCCCCCTTCGGGATGGAACAGCGGAGGAGGCGCAGGATTTCTTGGAGCATGAGGAGATGGCGCCGATTGCGTCTAGCAGCTTCACACCCAATCTTTCTAAAGAAGCGACGGAGCTTAGATTTGAAAGAAAGCCACGAAGCTAACGACGGAGGCAGGTTGTGAAGGTGTTTTTCCACAAACCGAACGAACATTCCCTTGTATTTATCGATGTCAAGCAGAGAAACGTTCAGGAACCAATTGTCCGAAGTAGTACCTGCAGAGGAGGCAGGGAATGGAGGGTTCCAGGACCACTTGATGGCACTGTGGTCTGAAAAAGAGCAAGGAATGACCTCCATGGAACCAGGGGCACCAGCGAAAGTGGCGTCTACTAGAAATAGGTCCAACCTTGATGACACAGAGGGCCCTTGGTGAAAGGTGGACCCCCTTTGGTTGGAATGGGAAGAAGACGCCCACAGATCGAATAGTGCATTCCGCTGGCACAGCTGGTAGACGTACCCAGATGAAAAGATGTTGTTCTCATCTGGATGGCAATTGAAGTCCCCAGCAACCACTGCAGGCAAGGACGAGCACAGGTAGAAGTCCAGTTCTTCAAAGAATGTCCGTTTCTCTGCTGATAAACACGGAGCGTACACATTAAGCAATCGGAATTTGAGACCAGATAGCAGGAGGTCCAAAGAAATTACCCTGCACTCACAGTCAAAGACGCAGTTCGACACCACAATGGAGGGGTTGAAGATGATGGTAGCAACCCCCTGTCCATGTGGCGAAGATGAGTTGATGAAGAACTGCGCAGATGGATATTGACTGCGAAGGCCAGGTAGGTTAGCAAGCTGCTGCGAAGCAGCAAGCTTAACCTCTTGAAGGAGTAGGATATCTGGCCTGTACAGGGCAACGAACGATGACAAAACCGATTGCTTAAAAGACGAACCAAGGGAACGAACGTTTAGGGAAAAGACCTTCACTGCGAATTTAGGCTGACGGGGGCTGACCTGTATCTGAAGGAGTCTTGAGCCTCACGGATGACGGAGGAGGCTCAGATGTCTTCCGTCTAGGGGAGCGAGCACGTCCCGAAGAGGAAGAGGGGCTGCGATGATGGCGGTCTACGCAGCTGTCTCGTTCAGATGAAGAGGACACAGAAATCCCGTTCCTCTTGCTACGATGTCGTCGGGCCTTTTTCTTGCGAGGGCTCTTAGGCGTCGCAAGAAGATCCCGCTGAGCAGACGCTGATGGCTTGGTAGTCCCAGCAGAGGATGAAATAATACCAGGCGTGGGCGCACAGACGATTCGAAGAGGCTGCGATGCCGATGTGAGAGCAGGTGGAGGAAGAGTTGGAAACTCCTCCACATCAAACACCGATCCGGAGCACAACGAATCGTCCAAGATGACTTCAGCAGAGTGGCAGTCCTCCAACATTGGGGAAACATCAGGCGAAGGTGCACGAGAGGAAACAGTCTCTTGCACCACACTAGGCCGAGGAGGGGGAGTCGGCATCTCCTTCCCAGGAGTCGTAGGACGAGGCGACGATGGTGGGGTCGTCTTCGAAATCCTTGGTGAAGGAGGAGGCGACGATGGTGGGGTCGCCTTCGACTTCCTCGGTGATGAAGAAGGCGCCGATGGTGGGGCCAACTTCGATTTCCCCGATGAAGGAGGAGGTGACGACAACGATGGGGTCGTCTTCGACGTCCTTGGTAGAGGACGAGGCGCTGTTGCTCTGCTCGGCTCAGTTGACTTGGCCGGTGAAGTCATCTTTCCTGGTTGCTGGGACGACATTCCTTGAGGCGATGGCGATGGGGCTGCTGATAGGGCATCTGACCTCTCCTGGCACTGGTGGAACTTGTGCACCGTCTTGTGGCAGAAATCACATTTCCGGAGGAGAGGACAGTCTTTTCGAACATGAGAAGACTTTTTGCAGTACCAGCAGCACTGCCTCTGGCCCTTGTACGACACGGAGACGGTTATTCCGCGCATCACAAGGTTCGTAGGAATGTCTCTATGGAGCTCCATGAAGACTACGATGTCGCCCGTCATCTGAAGAGGAGAATCTGGGTGCAGGGGGTACGAAACTCTACGCACCACCCCATAGTCCGACATGTAGTCTCGGAGATATTTTTCAGCCATCAGTGGCGATGCGCCCCGGATAAGAACTGGAACGTATCCGGGTTCGGCGTAACTCAGGTGGACGGTGGTTTGTCCAACCTTGACGAAGTCCGCAGCCACTATGCGGTCTGCTACGTTCTGTTGCCTGCAGAGCATCTTCGATTCTGTCGAAGAAAGCCTCTGCAGAACAGTCACAGCGGGGTGACCCGACGGGAGAACCGGAGGTATACGCGTTTTTGCGTATAACTCCTTCATGAACATGCCGACGGCGAAAGGGCCGTCGGCAATCATATCAACCATGCGATCCATGGTTGATATTAAGAAAGTTTTTAGTTTGGAGGGAGAAAGTAGACCTCCCCCAGGAAACACCAGGGGGAGGCAAACACACTACGCAATTTTCTGACCAAGCTGGTGGTCTGAAGAGATGACTGGTAGAAGAGCAGTAGAGTAGTGAAAAAAATTTGCAGTGTTGTCCAATTTAAGCTTTTGGAGCAACAATCCAGAGGCTCATGGCTATCACATGAAAACAATGGAAAAGCTTTTCCTGAAGCATGGACATGCAAATTATGGAATAGCAGCTGAAATTACTTAACAATCATTTCTCATACAAACATTGTTATATGACATAAAATAAAATCTTCAAAGCTGATTAATTAAATAATAATTTTTCTGTTTTATACAAAAAAAAAAATTTACAGTCAGAAGATTTACACACTTTAAACTTTAGCTTAGATATTAAAATCTTTATAAATCCAAGCTTACATTATTTCAGGATAAAAAAAATGTGATGGCTAAAAAAAATCTTATTTTTTTACAACATCACATACCTTAAACAATCCCAAAAAAAAAATGAAATATTATTTCGAAAATAAAAAATGTGATGGCTAAAAAAAAATTTTTTTTTTTTTACAAAACATCACCCCCCGGGTTTGGAAAACCCGTCATATCTTGGATGTCAATTTCGAGAACATTAACAAGACCGAGTTCCCCAACTACTGGATCTACTAGATCCTAGTTTTTCGGATTCGCTATTCGTCAATCCACAATGCGATTCTCGTCCCTACCATGAAGGGACTCTTCTCTGGATGACTTAAGAGGTTCATCAGGCTTCTTTCCTACTCAATGTACCTCATTTGGTTTACTTTTTGGGCGAGCGTGTAAAGTGAGCTAAAGGCTCCTGGACCACTCGTACTACTTTTTTCACTACACTGGTCGATTGTCGCTTTTTCACTTGTTACAATCTAGCCAAGCCTTGATAATGGTGTAAACCGAAATGCGTAGGCATTAAAGAATTGTATCCGTATCGTTATTTGACCTTTGCTCATTTATTTATTTAAAGCCCTTGTTGACGCAACATAAAAACACGAACGGCCGACTGTTGATACAAACTTTGCCTTGCATTGTCTGTCATTAATAGCTATCCATGTATATTGTTGGTCCATGCATATTGTTGGTATATTCTTAGTGAGCTATCTCCTATTATAATCTATCCAACGAAAGTTTGAGTAGGCGTGTCCAGTTAAACTTCCAATTTCAATTGTTAAGCTTATCTGAGAAGATTTTTAAAATCGCTGATATTCGGTAATTATTTTTTTTCGAAATCTCTTACTTTGAAGGTCAACTGTGCAAAATTTCATCAAGATCGGAATAAAACTG
This sequence comes from Rhysida immarginata, assembly GCA_023313115.1. Classification (NCBI taxonomy): domain Eukaryota; kingdom Metazoa; phylum Arthropoda; class Chilopoda; order Scolopendromorpha; family Scolopendridae; genus Rhysida; species Rhysida immarginata. Next base: position 1,340,482 of record JAHWFO010007044.1, read on the forward strand.
TGGATTTGTATAAGAAACAAACACACAAACAAATTTTCACTTTCATATACTAGTGCTCCCTCTATATAACGGAACTCTACATAATGCCAAATCTAGGCTTCCGAGATTATCCTCGGCCAAATCGGTATAATCTCGGAAGCCTCGGCAAAATTTATAACGGCAAGTCCATGTAACGAGGTTTTTTCCGGAAAATAAAAACTGCATACATGAATGAGTTATGTAGAGTGCCGTTATATAGAGGGAGCACTGATATATAGATTGTTGGAGTGTTCTCTCCAGTAGCATTCGTATATTATTTCATTATATTTTACAGTGTTTGAGACAAACAATGAGCTTGCTTGTTTTGATTTTGTTAGTTTTGTACAGGTCACTGGATTCTTGAAAATCGTTAGGAGCTATAATTTTTCTTGGGTTCTTAAAAGGTTGCTTTAGAATAAATCTTAGTAAAATACAAAAGAGTGATGATTTTAAATTCATAACAACTTTTATAACAATGAGGATTTTCAATTTGGTAATTTAACGATTCGATTTAAGGCACTCCTTCCTATAAGCTCTCCAGTCCCACTCTAAAAGCCGTTTTCATTGAACTTAAGTCATTTCCCGAAGTCACCGCCAGTAAATTTGCTTTGATGTCACTTTGAAGAAGACGAAATAACATCATTTACTTTCGTCTCGCTTAGCACGAGATTCAAACGTGATCGGAGAACTAGTTGGAAAGAACAATGCGAGAAGAGAGAGAGAGAGAGTGAGAGCGAACGAGCGCTCTGTCTGTCTCTCTCTCTCTCTTGTTGTTGTTGTTGCCCTGAGTCCCAATTGATTCAAGTTCTCTGTGCTCATCTAACAAAGGCATCTTGATGGATCCCATAATTACCTTTTGTTGTTAGGGCCCGATGTTATCACTCGATTTTAGGAAACAAAGGGGTTCTACTAAGGAGACGTTTGTAGACGAACAATGCCTCGCGCTTTATGAACGTCTGATTTCTTTCTGCGTCGCCCATTGTTCGTGTCGCTCCAGTGGAGGAAAAGAGAGAAAGAAAGAAAAAACGAATGGTAATTTAAAATTTCCGAGGCAGTGTTTGCTTTTCAGCGTGTAATGGCTGCGTGGGTGGGAGGGTAAGATGGAGGTGTAATTGTTCCTAAACAATTCCTTCCTGCCTCCGTTTTAATGCTCCTCAACCCCATTTTCACCGCAATGTCCTCTCCTGTTTAATAAAAATTCCACGCCGCTCTTTTTCTCTTTCATTATCCGATTTTATTCAGTATTTCTCTGCACTTTTGCTTCCTTTCATTTTTAGATGAACTGGAAGAATAAACAACGAGTTTGCTTAATTATGTTGGAGAGGAAATTGCGGAGACCAATTAACTTGACCGAATAAACTGTTCCATCCAATATTATATTGTGTATTTTTCTCGTGTGACGTTGAGGAAAACATTGTTGCTTATTTAGAAAATTGTATGTTTCCAACGTTGTAAACAAAAATGTCTTTCCATTTCTAAGAAAGGGGTCTTCCGAAAGCGCATCCCAAGAAAGTGAGGACCGCGGACGTCATTCGAAGAGTGCGAAAATTGGTCTCCGTCGAAAGTCCCCCAACACGAAAAAGTATTGCTTCGAAACTAGGAATATCGGCCGCAACAGTAAATAAAATTATCAACATAGATTTGAATATTCATAAAGTCCACAAGCCGAAAGTCACATCGCAGAAAGGAATGTGAACTGCCGATAGCTTTACGAGTGGAAAAAGATTGTTACGTTGGATGAAGCATGGCTCTCTCTAAACCGCCCAGTGGATTTCTGCGCTTTCGGAATGTTCAAGAGAGCCCTCGGGAAGCGACAGTGTAGAACTTGAACTGGTCTTTGGAAAGCTGCGCAAGTGACAGATTGGACCTCGTAGCCCTCCGAAACAACCTTGAATCCTAGAAATACGTGTGTCGGCCTATTGTCAAGAACTAGGGGAATCAGATAGAATATGGCAGAAAAAATAAATATGGATTGTTAGACTAAAATTCAAAAAATAAATCTTTTCCATAAAGTGTGAATGACCCTCTGTGCACGAACACTTGCAGCACGATGGCATGATGCGTTGTCATCTTCAAACACGACACGGTCGCCCCCAACCTGTTCTTCTAGTGTTGGAGCCAAAAAAGTTTCCGAGATCCCCCAATAGATTTTGGAGAGTTCATAGTTTTTTGAAACACACATTTTTGACTCGTTGCCACTGAAGCCGAGTTAGGCGTTGCTTCTCAGTCAGCATGGGCTTCTTCTTTGCTTTACGAAAGGAAAGACCGTTTTCCTTTAGATGATTTCGAACAGTACGGTCGGAAACATTGATTCGATGCTTCTTGCACTCTTTGTTGATTTCATGCGATGTACGTTTTCGTATTTTCTGGCATATGGACACCAACTTTCTATCGTCTCTAATTGTCGGTTTACGCTTTCTTCCTCTGCCTTTCATATTTTTTACATGTCCAGAAGTTTTATATTTTTTTTTTCCAAATTTTCGTTACTGTTCCTTGGGAACATCCGACAAATGATTATGATTTCCCCTTTTTAACTGATTATGATGAAGGGTTTAACTGATTCACAAAGCTCTTTAACAGAGGCTATCAAAACAATCTTATGTTAAGTTTTTTTAAAACTTATTTTATCCCTTTACCTGCAAACAAATGATTTCACAATGTCCGTCCGTCCATCCATCTTCTTTATAATTTCCGCATTTCTTGAGATAGAAGGTTGAAATTCGGAATGTAGCTTACTATGAGCATGTGCACCTTCACTATTTAATTTGGTTTTGATTAACTCACTGGGGTCCGAGTTTCGGGGGTGGAAATTAGAGGGGTCATCTATTTATGCATATCATCATCATCACGGTCAACCCTTTGCAATCCACTGCTGGATGAAGGTCTTCTCTAAACGCTTCCATTCTTCTTTGTTTGAAGCTTTGGATTTCCAGTTGACATCAGCCATCTTCCTTGTTTCGTCGAGCCACCTTACATGGGGTCGTCCTCTTGGGCGTTTAAAGTCTCGAGGGTACCAATCCAGAATGACTGTCGTCCATCTCATGTCTTGTCTTCTTGTCTTGTGACCAGCCCATTGCCATTTAGAACGTTTGGTCTGTTCGATGACGTCAATCACCTTCGTTTCGCTTCTTATCCAGCTGTTGCATTTTCGATCTCTCCTTGTAATTCCCAGCATACATCTTTCCATGCTTCTCTGTGCTGTCTGTAGTCTTTGTGTTGTCCTCCTTGATAAAGTCCATGTTTCAGCTCCAAGGTGAGGGATGGTAAAACACACTGGTTGAAAACTTTTCGTTTCAAGCTAAGTGGCATGTTGCTCTTCAAGATAATGTTATTCTTGCCAAAAGCACTCCATGCTGTTCTAATTCGTCTGTTAACTTCATTCAGAATGTTGCCATCCATAGTGATTTCTTGTCCCAGGTAAATGTAGCTCTGTACTTCTTCAATCACAATGCTGCCTGCCATGACCTTTTGTTTTGGAGCAAATGCATTGAACATAACGTTTGTCTTTTGTGTGTTCAGTTTCAGTCCTACACGCCGGCTAGCCTCTGCTAGTTCTTGTAACATTTCCTCCAATTCAGAAGGACTATTACTGGTAAGAACGATGTCATCGGCAAAACGAAGGTGGTTAAGGAATTCACCGTTTACTTTAAGTCCTTTTTTTGACCAGTTCAGTTCCTTGAAGACTTCCTCTAAAACTGCTGTGAAGAGTTTTGGTGAGATGGCGTCTCCTTGTCTTACTCCTTTTCCAAGGTTGATCCTTGCTTTTCCTTTATCCAAACGAATGGTAGCAGTCGCTTTACTAAATATCTTCTGGAGAATACTAATATAGCTTCCGGCTATTCCCATTCTTTCCAGAGCCTGTGTGAACACCAAGTCGAAAGCTTTCTCAAAGTCGATGAAGGCAAATCAAAGTGGCACTTCATATTCGTTGTGGCGTTCGATAAGTTCTCTAATAACTTGAATGTGGTCGATCGTGCTAGATCCGCTTCGAAAGCCCGCTTGTTCTCTTGGTTGTGCTGAGTCTAGTGCTGAATCAAGTCTGTTTGTCAGGACTTTACTGATGATCTTATAAACAACTGACAAAAGGCTGATAGGGCGATAGTTCTGGATATTTTCTCGGTCTCCTTTTTTGAAAAATAGAACCATCATTGCATTATTCTAATCATCTGGTACGTCTGACACCTCAAGGCATTTCGTGAAAAAACTTGCCAGTAACTTGTTGAATTCTTCTCCTGCTTCCTTAATCAGGTCAATTATAATTCCGTCTTCTCCGGGGGACTTTCTTTTCTTCATGGATTTAATAGCCTTGTCAACTTCGCCTTCCATAACCGGTGGCACTTCATCTTTTCCTTTCAGTTGATCTGCTCTTCTTTCGTTATTATCATCTTCACATTTGTAAAGTTTATTGTAGAAGTCCTCCACAATTTCGATGATTTCACTTCAATTCTTCGTGATTGCGCCATTTGCTCTCTTGAGTGCAAATATTCCTCTTCTTCCAATGCAGAGCTTTCTCTTCGCAGTTTTCAAACTCAACTCTTCTTATCTTCAACCGCCTTTTTGACAAGATTGCAGTTGAACTTCCGAACATCTTCTGTGATGTGTTTCCGTACTGTCTTGCAAAGCTCCGCATATTCTATTACTGATCTTGTATCTTCTCTTTTTGTCTTCATTTCTCTTCGTTTCTTCATTAATTTCCTCGTTTCTTCTGTGAGTTTCATCTGTGGTTTGGAAACTTGTTCTCCAGCTACTACTTCCGCTGTTTCCTATTTATGCATATAAAGAAGTGAAATTTGGTATGCAGATTCCTCTAAGCAAGATCTCCATTAGTATGATGTTTGGGCCAAATTGTCCTAATGGGGTCGGAGTTGTGGGGATGGCAGTTACTTGGTCTTTAGAACTATGGCAACATAGGGTATGTGATATATCATTCGATCGGAAATGATGAGAAAGAAGATACAGCTCTTTTACACTTTCTAAGTACTACGTTCGAGAAAATTAATTTTTCGATTTAAAACATTGGGAAGGGGGAATTAAAAAGTCGGATAAAAGGGTAAAAATAGATGATCTCAGGGCTTCCGCTACTTTCCTATTATCTTCCTCGGGAGGATTAATTTCTTGTTCCATCCATGAACGAGTTCTTTCCAGGACGACAACGTCAGGATTTTCACCGAGCTCGAATTGTAAGTGACTGGTTCTGGTCTAATGGTCAGTCATTTTTAACACATCAAATGGCCCCTGATCTTAGTCTTTGGGATGTATTGTAGAGGGGCATATGTAGAGGTTCCATTCTTACCGCATCACTGCAGGATCTGGGCGAAAAATTACTAGACCACTGGTCAAAAATAGACGTAGAGAAGATCCACGAACTCTTTGAATCCGAATGCGCGACTTTTTTGGGGGGGCCAGGCAGTGTATTTTCACGTGAAGTTTTCTTTAAGTTCAGATTATTATGTTTAAGGGGGGGGGATTCCAACTTCAGCCCTGTACCGGGGTGCCGTGGCGGATCTGGAAAGTGTGCCTAGAAATATGGAATAATAGACCCAGGAAGTCTGTTAACATGGAGAAACGGTTCTTCTTCAAATGAAAGTGATTCAAAGCTGCCCGCGTTTAGCGGGAATAGCCCTCTGTATAAAATTATTAGGATTTTCAGGGGTCTTTGCGTTAATTTGTTCTTCAGTTAATTAAGAAAAATACTATATTAAAGAAGTGTCTGAAGCTTTGACTGGCATCTCTAGTAGTTATCCTTTGAATTCATTTTCATCTTTATTGAGAACTTATCCGTGAGCTTATTCTTCTTTTCAATCTAATTTCAGGAGTAATATTCAGGAATAAACTGGAGGAGTATATTTATTGCTTAATGCTAAACGAAAACTTTTTTTTCTGGTCAGAGGGTTTTATATTTTTTTTCCTCCTCTAGTTATTACTCGAGCTTATATTTTCTTGCTTAGAATGGATTCGCAGAAGAATGTTGGCAGAAAGTCTTTTAAATGAAAAAGAGAGAGAGAGAGAAGAAAAAAGACGAAACAAGTTCTTCCTCCCCAACCTCTCCTTCACCCACTTTAAACTGTTTCCCCACCCCCTCCTCTCTTTCATCTCGGCGCATGCAAATTGGAGTCTCCCTAAGTTTTTCGCTCTGCATTCTTAACGAAAAAGGCGCGAGCAAAATCCGTGCATCTGTTTTGTCTTCTTCTGCATGCTAAGCACCCTGGTGGCGATGGTTTGCAACAACTTCTCCTTCCACATTAGGCGCCGTGGAAGAAGGGGTGCCGAGTTTTAATTTACGTTTAAAATAAGGTGCTTTAACGCCACGGCGCTTCCCGTGCGCTGTAGCATGAATTACCCGGCTCCCTGATTGGTGGGAGGGAATTTTTGGTTGGCGTTAAAAAACACCCGCAACAAATGAGATGGAGGGAAAAGGCAAAAATCTCAATGTAAATAATTGCACCAATTCAGTCTTGTGGGTGGCTGGGCGGTCGGGTAACGGGGAGAGAGAAAGAATAATGGCGGTAATGAAGAGGGCCGGCGGTGGCAAGGGAGAAACAAAAGGAATATTTAACCACTGTAAAAGACAGGATCCTCCAAAAAAACTGGCGCCACAGCGATCAATGGATCCAGTTAGCCACGCTGTTGTGGTGTAATACGTCATTGTTATGATAATTGGGTAGTCAACAGAAACCCCCTTGTCTTTCAAGCGTATCGTCATTGATGAAGTTGAATACAATGAAGGAGAGGGTGGGCTCTTTTTTTTACTCCTTCGAATCAGCGGGCAATCGATAAAGTAAATGATAATGGATGCAAATTCGGTTTGGATCTGAAAAAGTGAACGAAAACAAACCTCTAATATAATTTGCGGAAGCCGGTTGTCTACGTTTCTACTAAATGTTGCCGTTCGATTGCTACTCTCGTTCTCTGATAAAAGGATATCAGGGAAATGTATTAAGAATATAGCGGGTCGAGTCGAGCACTTAATCTCTGCTCCTCCACCATCTATTGTATTCAGTTTCTATTACAACAACAGACTTCTGCGAAGCATCGCAAGGGGGATGTTGGGATGTTGTTCGCACACTTTCAGCGTTGTAGAGTGTTGTTTACAAGCTCTCTTTTAAGGAGGCCACAAAAGTCTAAGGCTGAGGCATCTGGGGACTTAAACGGACGGATGAAAAATGGATCACCTTCATTCCGGTTTCTGTCTCTTTTTCTGCCAATGATGAACGTGAGGTGTAGCTCGACGCCTTATCCATGTGGATATACAGGGTCGGGACACATTAGTATGACCACCTCTCCTCGAACATGTTGGAACGTCCCATGGTATGTAGATGAAAAATCATTGCATATCATTAAAAGCTGACAACAGCAGACGTGTAGTAGCATCCGTTAACACAGCAGTTGTCGCCGTCATGGGCAGAGCAAGTGACCTGTCGGACCTCCAAAAGGGGATGATCATTGGCTATCGGGCCAAGGGGGGCAGCATTTCAGAAACTACCACCTTTGTGAACTGCTCTAGGGCTGCCGTTGTGAAGGTGTACCGCGACTGGAAGAACCAGACAGTTTCGAGCAACCGAAGAGGTAACTGTGGGGCCCCACAGGCCATCGATCCTAGAGGCGAGCGTCGGTTACGATGCCTGGCCAAGACCAATCGGCGTGCCACTGTTGAACAACTGACACAGTAAATGAACAGTGGGCCACTAGGCGTGTCAGCATCAAGACAGTGCAACGATATCTCTTGAGGTTGGGGCTGCGAAGCAGGCGTATGGTAACAGAGTTGGCAAAGGGTTGCTTTCTCTCACGAGTCGCGGTTTTTGGTCAACAGAGTGGACGGACGATGGAGAATTCGCTGGGAAGCATCTGAGAACAGGCATCCCGAGAAAGGTGGATATTCCGGATACTAGCAGGTGGTCATATTAATGTGTCCCGACCCTGTATACTCGATAAGTGTAATTTATTTCGCATGACAAAAGATAACCCCTCCACTTTGTTCATGCATGAGCATCTGGTGCCATCCGTACAAAAATAGAAGATATTGCAATGGATCATAAAATAAGTTACTCATCAAACTACCCTCGTTAGTCCATTACCTTCTATTAGAAGTAGACCGAGTTGCCTTTAACATTAGTTGACCCTACCACGAGCACAATCTGCAGCTGCAGCAATAAACCCTTTGGAAAACAACTTCTTGCGTCCGTAATGTTTTCTTGCGTTATGATACATTCGTGGATGTACCTTTCTGTCAGACGATGACCACAAGCTTATGCCAAAATGGCAGTTTCAAGTTTTCTCAGATGGTGCGTCTTTGGCCATGTGGCGCTATCCAACCGTAACACAGGCAACGTGAAACGAGTTTAAGCTAATGGCGTCCTTAGAAGCTGCCTAACACCTTATGCAAACTACAATTCTATCACAATTAAGTGAAACGTGATCATCATGTTGGGAACATGTATAATTTCACACAAGTTCCCATAACCTGATCAAATCCTTACACACGCTCAAAGTCGATCAACTCCTAGAATCCAATGCGCTTGCCTAAGCTTTTCATGATGGCGGACAAATGCCGTTTCACAATATATTTAAGAGTTACACAAAACTAATTGCACCGTCATGCAATGAATAATTAATGTAGAAGGAACGCTGTTTGTTCAAGAATGAGCGAAGAACCAGAACAATAAAAAAACAAAGTTATTTTTATAATCAGAAAAGATTGCATCGGCGGTAAAGCACCTATCGCCATCTGGCGGCAAAAATTGTAAACCTGATCGTGATTAGAATTTTGCCATGTGAACAAATGGATGTATCGATAAAGCTTGAACATGATTCACCTTGACTGTGGGTAAAATGATCATGATAAGAAATGCAGTATGAACGGAACATGATTAAGTGAAACCTGATCATCACGTCAGGAACATGTCACTTCACATGCGTTCTTATAACCTGATCAAATCCTTACACACGTTCAAAGCCTATCAACTACCAGAATCCAATGCGCTCGCCAAGGCTTTTCATAATGGCGGGAAAACGCCGCTTCGCTATGTATTTAAGAGTTATACGAACTAACTGCACCGTCGTGCCATGAATAATTAACGTAGAAGGAACTCTTTTTGTTCAAGAACATCGGTTCTGAACCAAAACAAGAAAGAAACCAAGTTATTTTTATAAGCTGAAAAGATTGGGTCGGTAGTAAAGTGATTATCGCTAAAACCTCCACTATTATCATCTAGCGACAAAAATTGTAACCCTGATCGTGATTAAGATTATGCAGTGTGAACACACGGAATTGTTGACAAAGCTTGAATGTGTGTAAAATGATCATGATCAAGAATTGTCGTGTGAACAAGGTATAATACTGGGTTCTGTTTCTGGTTCGTTTTTCACTATGGAGTCCTGTCTTAAGGCGGAAGCTGTTGGTTCCTTTGAATAACATTACTGATGGTACCTTTACTTATAACGAGACCTTGCTCCTGGCAGGTCCGCCTTCAAGAACCGTCATGGCCGAAAGTGAGCAAAACACATGGCTAAACATGAGGGAACCTGATTAATAATTCTTTCACACTCCGATCACGGAATGATAAGTTTATTTTTTCGTTAACATGGTATTTGAAGTATTTTATATTATTTTATAAACAATTTTTCGATCATGGTTTCAATTTCGTTTCGATCATCTTTCAGTACGTATTTTCGATTTATGGTTGTGGAAAGTGATTCCTGATCCTTTTTCGTGTCTATTTGTACAGTTGTACGCGAAAACTTTGAGGAATGGTTTTGAATTAATTATATCTCGGGTCCAAAATCGTCAAAAACAAAGAAGCCACACAGCTAACAACACCACGGCTCACTCCTGCCCAGAACTGTCATGGCTTCAATTGGCTTCACTTTGGTGGCGATGTTAACAATAGGATTCGGAATCTACCTTTAATATACGTCATTGAAACATACAGCCCGAGCAACGTCTGACGGGCATATCAGCTAGACTTTTGTTTTCAAAGGGTTTCACTAGATGGCGATGCCAGACGAAGAATGTTTCATTTTATTCAATTTTTCCAGACTTTCGAGGTCGCAGGTATATATTTTCAGGAAGCTTGCTTCTCTCACGGTCAGTTATACGTTGCTTGCTCCCGCGTGTCCAGCTGTCGAAATCTACATGTTTTAGCGCCCAGGGGAAGACATACAACATTGTTTACCGAAGTGGACATAAATGCACAACTACTTTACAATCCATGCCCGGTTTGCCTGTGCAGCTGATTCACTTATCTTATCATTTTTTTTTCATTATTTACTTTTGTAGATATAATTTAATTTTCTTTTGTTCCCAGTTCATTGTTCGTAAATCATCATTTTTTGGCTTAAAATGATTATGAAAGGTTTGGAGAAGGCTTTCTAGACTTTCTCATTTTCTTGCATTTCGTTCATACTTTGTTAATCATAGTTCAATTTTTAACATAACAAACAATCGTTCAAAAAATTACTCAACGCATCTTTTTCACCCGGGAGAAGCCGGGTAATATTGCTAGTTAGGGAATAAGTGAAACCCACCCTTCCACATTCCTAAAGCACAGGATCCGAGTCTATTCTGCTAAAGGTCATCATATGGACAGTCTCCATGCAAAAAAAAGTTTTATCTGGGAAGAAAATATCACTAGTCTGTAATTTAGCTAAATCAGAGGGCGCATATGTATCCTTCCCAAAACTTGTTCAATTTTGCTATCAATGAGGGCTTAACCGCATTAGCTGACTGCGTAGACGTATTCTACAGTGTACCTTGTTAATTGCCTCAATGCATGGTGAGAACAAAAACCACTTCTTGATTTCCGCCATAAAATCAAAGCGTTACTGGAATACTCTTTGCAAATCAACCCAAAGTATCATATGGTAGAATTGGTATGACGCATACTCAATGTGCCCCCGTTCTGTTATACGTTCAAACATCGACCTTACATTCAAAAAACGTTTGCTCTATGGTTGGTGGAATACTGTAGGCATAGTTAATTTTGCGGTCTTGGAACCGGGCCAGAGTGCCATGGACGACTTGTAATGCCAACCAGTAGATCGTTTGAAGCAAAACTGTAATAAAGAGATTCAGTCTAGTTCGGACCAGACTCAGATATATCACAAAGATTTCCGCATAGTGTAATGCTCGGCTTTACTGTTAGGTGAGAGTTGGTGTGGGATTCAAAATTTTTGTCTACCTGTTAAAGGCGCTCTTAAAAAGTACACAATGATGCATTTAGTTGTTTGGTTAATTTTTTCAATGATTTTTGTTCTACAAATCTGAAAAACTAAAACGCATATAAAAGTTAAAGGAGGATAGTTAATACATTTAATTTACGTTGAAAATACATTAACACCTCAAAAGGGCTTCACAAACCCTTCACTTAAGAAACTAAACCTTCAATCGAGTACAGTTCTTATTTAACCATTAACATTTTTGTGTATATTTTAATGTACTTTTCTTCGGATTTTTTTGTTGCAGAGAAATTCAGGAAGATCTCTCTTGATTCTAGCATATCTGGGTTCCATTTTTCTTGATGGCTGATATCTATGGTGGATGTTTCCTGGTAAGAACTTGTTATATCTAAGATTTCTAAGGTCTTGAAATTATAATCGATCCACATTATTATGATCACCTCTGTTGTCAGCAGCGCGTTTCCAATTAAAAAAAAGGGTACGAGTTCGCTTGGTGGGTGATTTATCAGATCTGCAACAGATGATTATCATTGGCTTTCGGAAAAAGAATGGCACTTTGTGAAATTTGGCTTGCAGCTGTGATTAAAGTACCGAGATTGGACACGGCATGGAAACCGCTATTGATGTGAGATGGGGAAACTTCGACTGTGAAGATGTGTGCAGGCACATCGACACGCAGCAGTTGTGTAGCTCACGGTCCGAATGAACCAGACGTCTGTCGACAAGGACAGTAGAGCAAACTTTCAACGTATAGGATATTCCAGCAGAAAAATGCGGCAGGTCATACGGCTAACATCGTCTTGAAATGGTTGAAAGAGCACCATCAAGACTTCTTAGGTTTCCGGGTCCCCCCCATTCCCAGACCTAAATCCAGTCGAACGCCTTTGGGATCTTATTGACCCCCCACGTTCGCTCCATGGCTCCGCACAGTCTTCGGACGTATTGCAGTTTGCATGGGCTCCTTCCAGTATCTTATTGACTCTCTCCGGCGCCGTATAGTTTTCACTGGTAATCATAATAATGTGGCTGGGCTATAACTTTGCGCATTGTGAGGATGTTTTAATATACTGGGAAGCGCTATTTCTTTGTATGTATTGTGGGTTCATTTCCATTGCTAATAACAATTTTCTAATGAGGTGATGTTTACTCATTCTGTTTTAATTGTGAAAATTAAACAAATTAAGCCCAATTAAAGCCAGTGACTCCTAAAGTTATAATAAGAAAAGCTGAAGAAATAAATTAACATTCGGTAATTTAAAGTCTTGAATTGTTTCTAGAATATTTTAAGGGAAAAAAATTCTTTTCCGAAATGACTCATCTCTACAGTATGTGGCGGTATTTTCCACGGTGCCTTCCCTTACTATTCCTGAAACCAAGTTGGGTCCGTCCCGCTTTCCATTTTCACAATGAACCTTGAAGGCAAACCCAGCGAGAGAGAGAGAGAAAGAGGAGAAAGAAGAATTATTTCGCCTCAGACCAACAGTCACGTGACGTATCCGCAAATGCAACAATTACTGATGGCATCTTGGTAACCACCGTCACTATAGCAACCCAATTTAGTGGCGCAGATGATATCTTAGTCTTGGGGTTGGCTCGTCCCTCCCGCTGCAAACGGAGCGCAACATTATTTAGAAGGGAATTGTCTAATCTGGAGCCATCTTATCTTTTGCTGCTTAGGCTGGCCCCCACCCCCACCTCCTTTCCTTCTTTCTTTCAGCTTCTTCCCTTCTGGTCTTTTTGGGAGGGAGTCAAAGTTATTTTCTTAGAAAAGTCACCGCATTGGAATGCATTCAAGGAAATGGACGCGCACAGTCCTTTCTGCGATTCGACTGCGCATACATTAAAGGGGAAAGAGTTGAATTGTTAATAATTTAATAATAATAAAACTTATAATTATTCTTAACTTAATTCTAACGTTATTAGGATTTGGTTTGAAGTCTTTCATAATCTAATGCTAGGTCATTGGGGTCCCCTTCTAGTAAGGCAACTGTCTTAGGAATACTGCTCCATTAGAAACCTCACTCTTGTTAGAGCGCATTCTTCTGATGTGATTCTGCGCTTTTGTATCTTGCGCTGCAATATGCCCTAAGGATTCTCAACTACCTGGGATCTTGTAACAGAGCAAGCCAGTTTAACAACTCTGCTCCTATTTTTCTGAATTACCAAACATAGGTAGTTGCATGCGTATTCCTTTCTGGAAGTTTTACGTTTCAAAGTTTGTGTCGCCATAAAGCTTAGGTGCAGATTCTTTCCAGCTCAGAAATGTGTTTTTCACAATTCATGCGTCCATCAACTACCATAAACTCAGGAAGATATTCTTTCACCCATTGGGCATCTTACTGAAATTACGTCAATGCAAGGTGCTAACCTACTTTTTACAAATTTTCAAGCAATCAGAGTGGGAGAGAGATCTCTTCTTTATATACAGGGTGGCTAATATATTATGACAACTTTTTCACTACTTCGTGGGCCGCCTTTAATACTGCTTCGATTCTTCTTGGCAAGAGCTCCACGAGATGCCGATAGGTGGTTTGTGGATGCTGAGACCACGCTGGATGAATAGCACTTTCTTAGTAAGGTATTTGATGGTTGTGGATCCAGCTTCAACAATTTGAAAGTATTATTTAGTGAAACCAAGTAAAAGATCAACCGAATAGAGTAATGATAAGGATGTCTTAATAACCCCTCTAGTCTTGTGTATAAAACGGGCGTCGATGTATTAAGTTTGTAAATATACATGTATGGACCATTTAGGAAGTAATCTTGAAGCACTTCACCTTCGACTATACTACAAGGGGCTGTCATAAAGTCATTACAATCAACATGAAATAATGATCGCTTTGAAAGTCCATGGTTCCACTGAGAAGCGACATCCCTAGAGTGCTGGAGGATATAAAGCAGCGTTTGTTGCAGTACCGCTAAACCCCGCCAGAGCGTCGAAAGCAGCATGGCGCAGCCCGTTGGAAAGTTGGATTGCGAGCCGTGATAAGGTTCCTGCATTTGAAGGGGAACAACGCATTCGTCCATAGTGACAAGCCGCAGCCTGACACGAGTTCAAAATCTCGGAAGCTGCAGGAACCTTATCACGGCTCGCACCTCTTGCTTTTGACGCTCTGGCGGCGTTTGGCAACACTCGAGGGATGTCGCTTCCCAGTGGCACCACACATTTTCTAAAGCGATAGTTTTTTTCACGTTGATTGTAATGACTTTATGACCGCCCCTCGTAGGCCACAATACGCTTAATCGGTTACATTAAGAGAATATTAACAAAGAAATTTTTTTCAGTACTCTACACTACCTATAGACGCTATTGGTGATATACCTTCTTGCACGTACTTGAAACTGAAAATCCATAGACTCAAAACTAGCTAGCAATTTCGTGCTTTTTTTTATTATACAGGGTGGATACAAAAATAAGCCCCCCTTTTTTATTTTTGTAAACCGAAGCAGATTGTTGGTGATCCGTTCATCGGATTTTGGAAATATTTTTTTGTTTCGTTCGGAATTCCATGCTGAACAAGTCTTCAATTGTAAGTTTTCGTTTATCTGTTACGATTTTTAACATATGATTTGAATCTGTCCTAATTTGCATATTTGGGATGATAAAAAGTGCACCATGGGATAGGCCAGGCACCACTTCCTATTCGTTGGATTCATCAAAATTGACATATCTGCTTCGGTTACGAAAATAAAAGGGGGGGGGTGGCTCATTTTTGTATCCACCCTGTATATTGAGCACAGATTACACAGAGCACAGGGATTGAACTTTTCTGCAGTACAGGGTTGCTTTGTTGTTAATTTTTTAGCAGATTCAAACCAAGAATTATTTATTTATTCATTTATTTAATAGAGTTAGTAAAAAGGACTACATCCAAAAATATGGGGGCAGGGGAGGGGGAAGCAAATCCCCCACCCTTAAAGAACAATTAACCATTTAAAATAACACTCAAATATTAGTAAGAAAACGAAAAATATCACCAGGAGGAGTACGCAGCCAGATTCGAGTTGCATTTTCAAAACCCAATAAAGAATCTTGTTGGCGAATTGAAAGCGGGAGATAATCCCAAGTAAGAATAGCTGCCGAATTAATAAAACATATATACATAATTAGCGAAAATTGGAGAGTAACGATAAGAAGAGGGATGGCTCGTATTATAAAGGTGTGAGAAAGGTATAAAGTTTTCTGTGATAACGTCCACAATCAATAAGTTTTTTTGAGATTTATAAGAAACAAGTACCGTTTGAAAAAATGTATTCGCCCAAATATTGAAAATTTTGTGATTATGAAGGAAAGAAATATAATCCTCCGTAGAATTTAATTTAAAAATACTTTTAATTGCTCGAATTTGAATATTCGCTAAAGCCCCAAAATATAACCCCAGAACACAATGAGGAATAAAAGAAAAATGTAATAGAGAAAAATAGTAAAGAAAATTCCACAGCCTGGACTCGATCCAGGGACCTTCGTGTATACACCCCGATGCTCTAACCACTATGCTACCGCGAACATGGAAGCTGTCGCTATCAAACATGCTCATAGGGCATGGAAGATAGTCCTGGCGTGCGAACAAGGAGCCGAGCTTTAACCTATGCTCATAGGGCATGTTTGATAGCGACTGCTTCCATGTCCGCGGTAGCTTAATGATTAGAGCATCAGGGCGTATACCCGAAGGTCCCTGGTTTGAGTCCAGGCCGTAATTTTCTTTACTATTTTTCTCTATTTATTAATTAATATCGGAAGTAATGGCGTGAAAAAATCCTCCAAAGACCATTTTCCAATTATTATTATAAAAATTGGAATAGGGAAGAATGGTTAATGTTCACTATCCGCACAAATCGCAAACTCAAGTCTCACTCTCGGCCCTGCGGGCCTCGCTGGTCAGTGTTTACCGTTATTCGAACGCCAATCCCACTCTCGGCCCTGCAGGCCTCGCGGGTCTACGACGTCCCCCTCCGTGGGTAAATAACTCATATATTCTCCAATCTATCTGGTTACAGGGGGCAGTTGGTTTCCCCTCGGCCGGTTACAGGAATCGCGACAATTCAGTTTGCGGAATCAGTCATCGCGCGATGTGCGGATAGTGAATATTCGTTTGCGATTTGTGCGGATAGTGAACAACATTAACCGAAAAGAATTACAGTCCTAATCATCCCTGCACGTTGGGAAATTTTGAGGATAGAGCACAAACATGACTATAGTTCGGGACAAGTTAACCTTGCAATGAAGAATCAAGTACGGGCAGCGATAAGACTATGTTCATGCGGGGCTGAAATATAGTCCCTAGCATTTTTTAAATAAAATCATCTATATACTAAAACTCTTGCGTGTATTTATTTATTTATCTGCAATTCTATCTCCTCCTAGACGGTTTGAGCTAGCGACTTGAAATTTTCAGGGCAGGCTTATCAATAAAGGACCTGCTCTATCGCCAAAAATCAGCCCCCTACGACCCTCCCCCCTTCCCCACTTTCTGGGGTTTTCATTTAAAATTATCTGCTTTTGCTTTGTAATTCTCCTCAACAGATGGCGCGGGCGGGCGAAGCCGCGGGTAACGACTAGTCTAGTAAATATAACCGATTAAAATTTTTACTTACTATTATTTACTCTTCATATTTTAAAAACTTAACACGTCACTTGCCAGGTCTTTTCATGCTTCTTATTTAATAAATATGCGTTTCCACCTTTTCCGAACTATTTCTTATCATGGCTGCCACGCCGTCGCTATTCAAGTCGCACGCCTTCATGAAGTCGAATGAAGCAATTAGTTGTAAATGTTAATGTAAGATTGCGTCAACAATGTCCAAATATTTCTATAGCAATCAATTTTCCTGTCTTTAGAGTAAGTTTTTCTTATTACCTACGCCCATCTTCTTTAATTACTCCGCGCATTGATACAAAGATCTCACACTGTACTTGTTCCTTCATTGCAAGGTTAACCTGTCCCGAGCTATAGTCTATGAAAGAGAAGAAGAGATAATGAGACCGAGATAAATAATTTCCGTAACACGATTAACAAATTGTTGATTTAGATAAAAAGAAACTTCTGTATTGGGAATGAATTTCCGAGGCAGAATAAACCAAATCCATACTGTCTTATTAATATTTAAAGATAAACCATTTTGGCTTTTTTCTTGACTCCCCCCCTCTCCCTCCACAGGTAGCCTAACGTGGCTTTTGCCTTGACTCCCCCCCCCCCCCTCCACACATAGAGGAACCTAGGAACGTAGGAGGAGGTGTTGGGACGCAGTTTTTTCCAGAAGACATTTGTGCTGTTTTCTGTTGCTAAAATTTTTGAGTTTAAAATGAACAAGACCGATATTTGCTTTACACATTTTTTTTAATAATTAAAAATATTCTGAATCAGCAAAGGGTGACATTAGTCACTCCTGTAAATTTGCTTCCTGCAGACACCGTTATTTCTTGAGGTTCGATTTCAGTTATACCGATGTCTTCTTCTTCGATTTCTTACACCGTGGTTGAGCGTGGCTCGGGTTGTGTATTCTGTTCCCTGTTTAAATGTGTCAAATAAAATAAATGAAAAACTACTTAGCCCGGCGTAGCCTTGGCTTGGACTCCCCCCCCCCCCTCACGTAGCCCGGCGTAGCCTTTTACCGAATCCCTCTCTTCCCCTGACCGGGCCACATGGTTTATGGAAGCTCCCCAAAGTTTGAATAGAACAAAATGCCGTATCTCGTATAATAAGAATGAAATGGTTGACGACGGAGCATTTCCAGATTAATTACAAAAAAACATTTTTTCTGGAGGTTTCCGATCACTTCTGTTGGTTAATATTAGATATTACTGCATGTTCCATGCACAATCATTTAGGTTTCAATTTTCAACCTAATAATAAGGTCAGTATGCAATTACCCTCTTCGTCTGCGTTGTCCAGATATGGCAACGTTCCATAACCTTGTCAGCATTTTCCCGTCCATCGTTGCCCAATGTAGGAACCGTTTCTGGTTGACCTTCACCTTCGGAAGCGAATTCCTCCTTTTTTCACCAAAAATCCTTCTCTCCCTTCATTGAGCTCATTGTTAGGAAAGCATACAGCTTCAACAATGTAATATAACCAAAATTTGTTAACTCTTTCAAATAGCTGATTTTGAACATTTCACAAATGCGGCGGTTTCGCTGATACTCGCTCCTGGTCATCCCTCGTTCAAAGTATGTCAAATGGCGTTGATTTCCCGTATCTTCACAAACAAATCACTTCTACTAGTCGTAGCACTCTGCTTTTCTTTTCTTTACCAGTCTCGACAACAGCGTGACGCTATAGTTATACTTTGTCCAGCCCTCTTAATAAACCTATTCCGTGAAAGACGAAAATGTTAACTTTAACCCCCATTTAGGCCATTTACTTTTTGATGCTCTATCCGAATTTGAAGTCAAATTCAAAAAATTCGAAAAAATTGTTAACAAAACAACCGACTTTGCAAATTCGGTAATGTTGCTTTTAACATCCTTGATAATTTAACTTCTTTGAACAGAGACGAAACATCAGAACAAAACATTTGTTTTTGCCAGGTTTATGAAGAAGAGTCAGAAATGTCAAATAAGCGTATTTTCGAATTCTAATAGAATATTTATGAGTACCTCAAAGGCACTTGCCGCGTTTGTCTAATTGGTTTATGTGAGAGGAAAAAGCAAATTTATTAATTTGCGAAGAATAAGCGAAAGTAAAATATTGAAAATTATACGATCGGTATCTTCTGACGACACCACTACTCGAGAATATCTTTAATAAGCTCATTGTATAATTGATGGGACAGCTAAGTAACGGAAATAAAATGAAAAATGGCATTCCCTTAGGTTTAATTTTCCTAAATTATGCCGTTCATGAAATAATCATTCTATGTCAAATCTAGAACTGTTAACGTTAAAAGTAAATGGGAAAGTGAAGACGGAGTATTTTTAATGACATTTGTAAACTAATAATAATAAAACAAACATGTCTCTGTGTTCAATTTTCGGCACGGTAATACCTTTGCGCAGAGTTTTAATTGAAATAAAAAGGGACCAAGAAATCTCTTAATTGAATTTTGGAATGTGGCCATTAACGAGGCGCTGGGAACTCTTCTTTGGAATGCAGTTGAAAGCATAATCTTTTTAATAATAGAATTACGCGTTAATGGAAGTTTAAAAAGCAGTGGAAATGTAATTTTGCGATAGGCCTATCACATAAGTCCTCTAAAGAAAATGTAATTGAAGATGCGACCTCTTTGAAAATGTATCAGTTAACCATTAAAGTTCCGTCGCTTTTGTAAAGACATGGTAGATGTATGGTTAAAGGGACTTGACTCATCGAAATAGTTGTCATTGTATTTCATAACATCTTCTCAACATCACAAAAGCTCATGTATACCGTATTGGCAAAGCGTCCTGTCTTTAGAGGCAAAAATGGACCATCTCCTTAGCATGTGAATGTCCAGCGCATAAACACAAACGTAATCGCAGTAGTGGGGTCACTTTCGCTTTGAGATGCAATGACACCGATGTTCAAGTTGCCGATGCACAACTCGTGGTGCACAATATCCACCAGACACACAGCAACGTCATCGGAACGGAATTTTTGGGGTACGTTTGTTACTGCATGGTTTAGGAATGCAGTCTACAATTTACGGCATGCCTCAGAAGCGTTTGTGCCGAGTTTGAATTTGCTCTTGGTACTTTTCACAGCCATTGCCAAGGTGCTGTTCTACGCAAAAAAAAACAAACTTAACAATGAGAAACTCCTCGGGGAGCATGCATTAATATGCGAGCTGTCCGACGCAAATGCATGAGCGATCATCTGGACTCTAGTAGCGAACCCATCATAATGTATCTTTCTAGTCACTTAATTCATGGGGGAATATACACTTGAGTGGCCAGTTTATTAGAAACATCCATGACTATACAAATCCGTTAGCATAGCAATTACTATATACAGTCGGTACCAATACTATATAAAGCGAGAACACACCTGTCAACTTGACCGTCGCCAAGGGGAAAACAAAGGAACTGAGCGACTTCGAGCGCGGGATGATAGTTGGTGTCCGGCGAGTGGACTGAGTATTTCCGAAAGCCTACGTCTTCTAGGCTTTTCCCGAACAACCAAGAAACAAACAAGCCAGAGACCAGCCTGTGGTCGCAAACGACCCGTCGATCCAAGGGGTGAGCGTAGGATGGGAATGCTTGTTCGTGCGAATAGAAACGTCACGACTCGTCAACTAACCGTAGAGTACAACACTGGACCGCAGCATAACATATCTGAACGCACCACACGCCGTACATCAGTAAGGATGGGCTACAACAGCCGACGGCCAGTCTGGGTACCTTTGATCTCCACCCAAAACCGTGAAAAAATTCTCCAATTTGCCCGTAATCACTAACACTGGACCGTCGACGACTGGAAGAAGGTCTGCTGGTGAAATGAATCCCATTTCCTATTGCACCATGCAGATGGCCGACGCAGAATTTAAAGACAACTGCACGAAGCGATGGATTCCTCCTGTCTGGTTTCCACTATTCTGGCTGGTGGAGGCTCTGTAATGGTCTGGGAAATGTTTTCCTGGCATACTCTTGGTTCGCTGATAGAACAACGCCTTAATGGTCAGGGCTACCTGAACATTGTTGCCGACCACGTTCATCTCTTCATAGCTACTGTGTTCCCCCCATCGGAAGGATACTTCCACAATGCTCCGTGTCACAAGGTTCGTATCGTCATGGAATGCTTCCAGGAGCAGGAGCACGATAATGAATTCAACTTACTTCGCTGGTCACCATAGTCCCCGGATTTGAGCCCAATCGTACATCTTTGGGATGAGCTGGAACGGGTTATTCGAGGCATGTATCCACCATCATCTAATAGGTATCAACTGGGAGCAGCTGTTCATCCGCATGGACAGACATCATGGAACAATGCTTCTTCATGTTGTTATAGCTGCTAAGGGTGGGGATAACACAATATTGGGGGGGGGGGAGGTGTTCCTAATAAACTGGCCACTCAGTGTACTTTGTGAACTTAATTTCCGGATACTTGTATGTTTGAATTACTCACGAAAATCACTATGGTGTTGAACCTCCCTCTAATTGCGGCCTCTATTTTCCGAGGAATAGTCTTTCCACATCGCTTCATCCTTTAGTCAGTTCATTATCTACATTCTCAGTGTAATTATCCCGGGCAACGCCGGGTATCTCTGCTAGTAGATAATAAGCTAGCTCTAAATCATTTAACAATTTTTCTATGGGGTTTATATCTGGGCTATGTTTTGGTTAAGTCCATTTCTTCAACATCTGCCTCCATAAACCATTCCTTAACATTCCTTTTCTGACAAGAAGCATTGTCAAGGTAGCACGGAAATGGAGCAATCCCTAACTGTGCCACAATGTTGGCAGTGCAGAATTGTTATGAAACGTTCTCCGTAGGCATCTATTGCACTTATTACTTATTTAAGGAGTTCGGTGTCTTTGATCATATAACTTGATCAGCATGGAGAAAACGGGCGCAAATGGCCTCGCAAAAGAATTCTCTGTAGATGCTCGTCCAGCTGGAGCTAAGATTGAAGCAACGAAACAGCTGACTGGATTCTCAAAAGGGGCGATAATCATAGTATTCAAGTGTGCTGCGCTTAAGTTTGTTGTTGTTACAGTAGGAACTGCGATTTGGGAGACATCACATTGAATATCACAGATGGTGGAAGAACTGTATAAATCGTTCAATTTTAAATGCCTCAACCCTCTGTTCATTGGCCAGTGTGTGTATGTGGGTGTGTGTTTCTCCTTTAATTAGCGGTGACAAAGAGGTAAAAGCTTTTAGAAAGATTAAAAATCGATACGAATTTTTGATACGCTCTTTTCTGCTTGAATGTGAAATTTTTTTCCGGGGGTAGGAGGGTTAATTAATTATGGTGAAAGCATTTCTGTTTCCGTTGTCGGGGATCTTTTAACTATTTTAATTTCGACATGGTCGTTGACAACGACGAACGATTGCTCGGTAATATCAATATTAAAGACATTACAACCTTGTATAGTTTTTTATTATAAATTACAAATAGTCTCATTAATTACTGAGTAGTTCCGTTTTAACATTGATGGTCAAATTCAATGCAGAGCTTGTATGATCATTAATTCATTAAGTGAGATAATCCAATTGTAAATTTCGTTTATTTTACAAGCGTCTGTGAAATTTTGATTTCCTCGCCTTTGAAAATAGCCCCTTTAAAGGTGGTTACTTTTAATGTTGCGTTAACTTGGCGAATTTCGCGGCACTGTGATTCAGAGGATTACTTATATTATCATTAGTTTTTACCTATCAGATGTAGTTTATCAGATACAGTAGAAATGCCGTGTACCAGCATGTAACGTAAGTTCCTCCAGTATTTCGAATGTGGTTTTCGTTCGGACGGCCCCCCTGGTATTCCTTGAAGGTCGGGTGATAGCCTTTTCCCTTCTTGTTGCACTTTTCCCTGCTTGTGACGGATCCTTCATGCAAGAGTGGTGGTTCAGGATTGGTTCTCTGAGCATGCCAGTGACTTCCTCCAAAGAGTCCGGATCTTAATCCACTAAAGCAGTGTTTCTCAAACTTTTTGGAGGCGACTTGGTTTGCAACCGGTTCGTAGCGATCCCCGAGAAGGAACCCTACACTTTATATCCTTACTTTACATTGTTCTCCATATCTGGAAGCCATTTATCGTTTGGTTCTGTGTACACATTTCACCGGCCCTCAATTGAACCTAAGGCTATTATCGCTCCTACGAAACGCTCCAGCGCCTCCATGTAAGGAGGGGGATAACGTCCACTTTGAGAAACACTGCACTAAAGCAAGTTTGGTATTTTTTGGAGAGAGGCATCCGTCAACAGCATCTCTTCCGCCAACTTTACACAGCTGATGATGTTTTTGATGAATTCATGAGCATCACTTAGCCTAAATGCAGTATAGCACCTCGTAGAATCGAAACAGAGGTTCTACACAGGGTGACCAGGCGTCCCGGTTTTCCGGGATTGTCCCTGTTTTTAAGAAACTACCCCGGTGTCCCGAAAAATGTTTTCGGGACGTTAATATTCCCGGTTTCACAAATTGGACCTCCGTTCTAATTCAATTTCATTCGTTTTCGTGACAGCCAGCATTCCTATGCTAGGTTGAGGCCATAGTTGTAAAAGTATTTAGTTATTTTTCAATATACACAGTCAGAGTTGAAAGAGTTCTGTGAGTTTGTGGGAGCAGAATACACTGTTTGTCTCATTTGCATACACGTTGGTTGGCATTGTTCCCAGCAGTAGAACGAATTTTGAAAATTTTTGAAGGCTTAAAGTCTTTTTTTTCTTTTAGAGAAATAAGCACCGAAAACAATTTTGAATTTCTTTAAGGATCCACCAAGTGAAGCATATTTCTGGTTTATTCACAGCTAGTTGCATGTATTCCAAAATGGCATTAAAAAGATTGCGGGGGGGGGGGGGGAATCTTGTATCGAAGTTTATTCGATACTTCAGTATATTCTGCACATACTCTAACGCCCATATTCACCAACAGCAGCTTAACCTGCTCTTTTGCAAGCAAGCTTAAAAAGTTCAACTTCGTTTTAACCTGATTGGTATACACCAACATTTCATTGACCAATGATAAATCTCTTACGCCCGTATTCAGTACGTTTTAAACTCTGATTCAAACGTGTCATATTCACCACGCGGTTAAGTCAACTTAAACGTCGCTGAGTTTAAGTTGCCCTCTACGGCCGCTTAAGTCGATCTTAGACTGAAGCGCATGCGCAGTGTATCTTCAGCAACTCCAGCCAAAGAAAAACAACATGGAGGACGATATGCAGTCTTCGTACTTTGAAGACGTTTTGTTTCTAAACATATTAATTCGTCGCAAACAAATTCATTCGTCGATGATATTTGCGAAATTTTCCACACATGAGACCAAAACGTCTTTCTCACTGAGAAAAATTACCGCCACACTGTTTAAATATAAATTTGCTTTTCTGTACACGTTGAAAGTAAATTTATTCTTACCACATTGTTGTTGCGACATTCTTACCACATTGTTGTTTATCGCCATGGCCTTGCTTGGAATGAAATATGACCGTGACGTCAGGTCATTTACGTGTCATAGGTCACGTGAAACATTGAACCAATGACAGAAGGCGACGAAATGTTGAAGAATACCAATCAGGTTCAAAAGAAGTTAAAATTTTAAGCCTCACTTGCAAAAGAGCGAGCTAAGCAGCTGTTGGTGACCTATGACCCGTATATGACCTGACGTCACGGTCATATTTCATTCCAAGCAAGGCCATGGCGACTAAACAACAGCGCGCTTGCTGGTCTCCTTCACGAAAGTTTCGTGCAATAACCAATAGTGCTTTCGAAAATCAACCTCGTCAAGTTGTACAAGGCAGATAATCTTTTTTTCTTATTAGTGACTGCGTATGCGCATCGGTCTAAGATCGACTTAAGCGGCCGTAGGAAGCAACTTAAACTCAGCGGCATTTAACTGCGTGGTGAATACGAGTTATGCTTAAACTCGAGTTTAAACTAGTTTTAAAACGTGGTGAATACGGGCGTTACAACGGGATGAAATATCATATTCAGCCTCATCTAATTTCAAACAAGAAACCTGAGATGTTTACATAACTGCCTATGGTTATCTTTCTAAATGGCTAAGAACAATTTCAAATATTAGTGTATTCTCTTGGATGCTGTTAACAGAACCACTTACATGAAATAAGGTCGAAGGAAAGTGCCAGTATTTAAAGGAAAGAGGTGTTAGGAAAATGATTCAATATTATTTAATCAAATAAGCAACGTGAAAACTACAGCGTATTGAACCGAAGTTTCTAATTATTTTACTAACGAATGAGGTATAATGGCTTTTCTTGCGTCACTTGACCTCACTTCATATGACTTTTTCCTTTGGGGTCCTGTAAAAGATTAGGTTTACGTGATTCCTTACCAAGTAATTTACCATAGCTTCGTCAAAAAATCACGGGTGGAGTTGTTCCATCGACGAATGTGCCATGAGAAAGAGCTCTGTTCTTTCAGTTCTCTTCATTTCTGTGAATGACATAACACATGCCGTGTATTGCCTTTTGAAAACGTTAATAGTTCTTAAGACCACGTGACTGCTATCCCCACAACTCCGAAGCCACTGAGACAACTTGACTCTGCTAGATTACAGGATTGACGTTTACTTGCTCTGTTCATTGATATACGAGGACCACTTACAAATTCATGGCAACTATTTTTTCAGCGGAATCCAAGACCGCGATCCACATTTTTCGACATAGAGCAATGATATTAAAGATTTCACATACCTGGAGTTCGTCGAGCATCTTCGTGATATCTATAGTAAATGAATAAGGGTCCAAAGAGATGCGGTAGAAATTAACGTTAAGAGCTAGAGTCCGTACTCTGTTGCGTTCGCATGCTGGGATATTGATGATGGCACGGTCTATGTCGATTATAATATCAGTAATGTCTTCCAGAGTTAACTTCTTGGGGTTGTTATATTTCAAGCCTTGTTCGATAAGTTGTATTTCATTCTGGCTAAATTCTATGTTGGTTAAGTTGACAACTTTGTTATGGAATTGGAAAGAACTGACCTTTTGATTGGAGTATTGTGGTTGGCGTGGTTGGAGGCGTTAAATTTTGGACGTCATGCGCTGGAATTTCTCTTCTTTAATTTCCTTGAGTTGGTGTTGGACATCTTCTTTGATGGCAAGGAAAAGTTGAGGACCAAGATAATCGGCTAATTTGGAGTGTAGCAGCATAACGTCCTTTTTTAGGCGGTCCTTTTTCTAGATGAGTGACTTGATTTCCTCAGTAAGTCGTCTTCGTTCGGCATAATGTTTGGTTCTTCGTGCAGCAGGGGACATGTGCTTAAAGTTCACGGTGGCATATTTCGGGGTAATGCCTCGTTGGAGGCATGTTCGATTGAACCAAATGTTCGAGTATGCCATGGCCAGCTTCTTAGATTTAAAGTAGAATACCGCATCTCTTTGGACCCTTATTCATTTACTATAGATATTAAAGAGTATGGTACTTATTGATCCCCTAGATGGTGTAGATGTAGATTTTTCCCATTAAATCTGTATGCAGTCATGACGTTTGATACATTAGCTCTCGATGCTTCATTAACAGAGGCTTTTGTCTCGGATGCCCCTCGCAGGAAGTCTATCGGAACTAAAAATCAGACACCAACAGGTATATTGATGTACAAATGCACTTGCATTAGGTCCACAGTAAAGTGGGAACACAAAAGATCATTATATGATTAGTTGAGCAGAGCCATTAGTATGATGGCAGTGTTTCCATTATTTTGTCCAACCACTGTACGGCAATTAATTAATTAATTAATTCCATTTTGAGTTACATGGATCTGTGTTTGTGTTGTCATTCTTAAAACCGCTCGTTCGATTTTCTTTTCTAAATGATGTGATTGGATGCTTTGCCTCCTATTGTTATTGTTATTTTTTAGCCTTCAGCTGTTTAAACGGACGTTCTTTACGATGCGACAGTCCGATGTCCCGTGTTCCGTCGTCCGTGTTGGCGTCTCTAATACAACGTCCGTCCGTCCAGTGGCCTGGCTGCAAAAGAGGAGGAAACGAAAGAGGAGGAGGAGGAGGAAGGGTGGCGGCCATTCTTCTGTCGCCGAAGACCAATCGATCGGGCTAACCTGGATGTTCGACCGAGTGGAAGTAACGTTCGGGGATAACAAAAGACCATCGAACGACCCCCCGAGTTGACGGACATCTTAGGACGAAATCCTATGCCCCCTTCTGACTGCTGCTTTCTCAAATCAAACTCAATCTGGCATGAAATTTGAGAATGGAGATCGAAATCCGTAACAAAATAAAACGAGAGAGACGTACAGCAGGAGGGGAAGGAGGAGGAGAAAAAAATCCATTCGAGATTAGACAGATAAAAACGAGTCAGACATCTCGAAAAAAGTCCCAGCACGTTTAAAGCGGACGGAACTTAACATTGTTTATTCTAGATAAGAGAGGAGCTTCGAAGGGTTGATGTAAAAAGAAAATAAACGTACAACTCGAAGAACGTTTCAGGTCTCCTTTTTTTGTGTTTGAGATTTGTTTCGTGTTTGTAGCGCTTCACGGTTTCTTTTTTTTAATGAATTATAAGAAAATAAAAATGGGAACCTTAAAGAGTTTCGCTGCTTCCTCCCAATTTTGCTCGGGTTCGTAATTAGATTACATCAACAACCTATCCCCGTTCCTTTTCTCTTTCTTTCATTCTTGGAATCTCAAAAAAATCGTTACCCCAAGGTAAATGGAAATCGAAATGAAAATAGCATATGGTATAATAATACATAAAATGTTATCTTGAGCTTTTCAATATTTCTGCCAAAGATGATTGAGCAAAAAGTAACGGCACCAGTGCTATATTTTTGAAAATGCTTCATTATTAGTAAAAGAAACATCACTTTCATTTTCTCAAAGTAATCGTCCCCCATCTTTACCACCTTCTGCCACATTTGAAGAAGGCGTCGTACACCAACAGTGCGTCAATCTCTCTTGATATCCCGAAGTGACCGCCCTATGGCATGGATAATGGCTCTTTCATTTTGGCGAAGAGATGGTAATCGCACGCACCCCTATCAAATGAATATGGCGGATGTTCCAGGACTTCCCATGCCAGTGGCACGTTGACTCCTCGCATTGCCATGAAGGATGATGGGGTCGTTTCCAGACGGTGTCTTCGCTTTCTCCTTAAACGCAGTCCTTGATATGTCTTTTCCACGAAGACCTTGTGCAACCACAATTTTGATCCAAGAACGTTATCCTAACTCTGTAAGCATGTTGTTAGGGCGGTTGTACTAATTTCTAGTACTTTAAGGATCCGCAGTATTTGACTGAATCTGGAGCGTGCTTTCTTGCTGGAGTATCCCCAGAAAGGCTGGAGTATCTCCAGAAGGCACTTGCTGGATACATCTGTGCTTGTAGACTGCCTTCTCAGGCGCGGATGGGATACTAAAGCATATCATTGTCCGGGGATGGTTGAAGGAGCACAACCAAATTTTACCCTGGTCCACTAATTTCCCAAATTAAATCCAATCGAGGACCTTTGGGATCACCTCAGCCAAAATGTTTGCTCCATGGATACTTCACCACCACCCTTCAGCTGTCAGTCGCTTTGCCATCTGCATGGATCTCGATACTGATGGACGTCTTCCAAAATGTTATTGACCTGGTATTAAGTCGCATTTAATTTTTATGAATTGCGGAATGCAGTTAGATCTAGTTTAGTAGATTGTGAAATATAACATTTTTATGTCGGTCACTGTTACTGATACGATCAATCACCTATGTGCAGCGCCATTTCACCGGACATAGCGTTCCGCATTCTGCGAAACGTGCACACGCGCCCGCAATTATGCTCTGACTTTGGTGAATTGTGGACACAGATACCCGCTTGATCGTCAGAGTGATTGCTGATGAAGTGGGCTTACCGAAATCCTCCATCACGAGAACGCTTCCTGTCACACCTAGTCAGGCCGCGAAAATTTAGCACAAAAAATATTGCAGCGCCTCCACAAGCTCCCTACAGCCCTGATCGTTTTTGATTTCTTTTTGTTCCCGTAAAGGTCTCTGATTTTTTTTCTCAGGTAGAAACGTGCGGTTTCGCTAAAAGACGAGCGCACTCTTTGTGAATGCGTGACAGGTGGCAGTGCCTTGCCATCTGGTGACAGCAGCTAGAGTGAGTTGCGTTTTTGATGCTTAAAATGGCGACGTTCTCGTAAAAAGTTCAGCGTGTTGGAAATCCGTTGAAATCCATCTTCAGTTGAGATATGTGGTGATAGCATCATTAAAGTGAAGAATTTGCGTTAGTGGTTGCTACAGTTCAAAGAATGCCGACTGTCACGTGACAATGAAGTTCTGACAACACGATTGCACGAAGTTAATATGGAAGATCGCCCATTAACTGTGGAAGATGTCGTTTCCAAAATTGGCATTTCCGTGGGATATGTGCACATTATACTGCATGACGACCTGAAAATGCAGAAAGTGTCCTCCAGATGGGTTCCGCGAATGAATGATATTGACACTTGAAGAAGAGAGACAGTGGATGCCGCTTTTTCAATCCAGTCGCCGTAATGGAAGCACATTGGTTCACCACCACGGAATAAATTTGGGGTTAACGCCAGTGCTGAAAAACTGATGGTCGCAATGGTTTGGGAGAGCGATAGCGTAATTCTCACTCATTGCATTCTAGAGGACACTACGATGACAAATGCATCCAGGGCCATCGAGATCATAGCAAACTCACGGAATAATGGACCGGTTTTAAAATATTGAACAAATTTTAAAGATTTCCCCCTTCATGGGTCCCCTTTGAGCTCCATGGACCATAGCAAAGTTTACCGGCTCCCACACACACCCCTCTCCTCAGGCCTGGATATCTTACCAGGATGTTTTGAGGAAGAAGAAAGACTGAAAAAGGCTACACGTGTGTTTTTTCGTGACCTGTTTCACTTATGTTTTTTCAGTGATGCGTTTCTTCGTGAAAATAACTTTGCTCCCTACTCATCTGACCTCGCTCCTAGCGATTTTTTGACTTTTTCCAACAATGAAGGACGTTCTCCGTTGTCGTCGAACATTCTCTCCAGTGATTTTCCAGTGGTCAAGACCCCTAAATAAGCGTTCGAGGCCATGGAGTCATGGCTTCGATGTTGTTAAGAATGTGTATCTTAGCAGGTAGATTACGATGAGAAGTGACTAAAGTTTCTATTTTTTTTGTGATTATTTTTCCGGAAAAAAAAACGGAGACCTTAAAGCTTGAAAGCACCTCGTGAAATCCCACCTTAAGGGTACTTACTTTGAGAACATCCAAAAAAGCCATGACGAGCTCTCTCAACAACCTTACAGAAACAGATTTCTAGGACATGTATTGTTTCACATGGGTGGTACTTCGAAGATAATAACATTCAATTAAAAAAATTTTGAATAAAATATTTTTTTAACAATCGCTCTCTTTGCTTTTGGGACATACATAAGTACTACGGGATCAAGCTCTGTCGGAATAAACCATTAAGGAATGACGTAACGAAGTACCGAAAGGCTAAACTAAACCATTCGCGGAACCATATTTTTCAACCGCCCTATGTTAACATTGTAAGTTGCTAATGGACCATAAGATACCATTAAAACACGTACCGTTGAACCAATTAGGATTATCATTAATTTTATGTTATATTCCTTCATGACACAACATTCCAAGTTGTTTGATATATTACATGCCATATCTTATCATTGAAAATATTTGAGGGTGTCATAAGGATACCATTAGAGCACGTGCCATTGTTTCGATTACAGCCATTTTCAAAATTGTTCATTCCCGGAACCATATTTATCAATTGGCGAAAATAGTAATTAATATCGGTTTCTATCTCATTACGATTTGTTTGATATATTACTTAATTGAAAATTGCTAGGTGGGGTCGTGAAGGTACCATTTGTGCACGAGCTTGAACCGATCTAGATGATATTTGCGATTGGTTCGTGCCATGGACCATATTCAACGATTGACGAAAACAGATTTTGAAAATCTTTCATAGCCCCTGGAGGAGTTAGAATTACGGACAGACAGACAGACATATTTCTCCACACTGAGGAATAACATAATTAAGTACCGAAAGGTTAAGTTAAACCATGCGCGGAACCATATTTTAAACCGCCCTATGTTAATAATGGACCATAATGATCTATTACCACGTACTTTTGAACAAATTAGGATTATCATTGAAAGTTCTAGTTTTTAAAATGTTTCTTGGAGCCAATTACGACTATCAATAATTTTACGTTATATTCATTCATGACTCATCATTCCAAGTCGTATTATATATTACATGACATATTTTAGCATTGAAAGTTCCAATGAGCCATAATGGTTCCACTAAACCAGGTTTCTTGAAACCAATTTTGACTATCATTAATTTTACATTATATTCATTCATGACATATCATTCCAAGTCGTTTGATAAATTACATGCCATATTTTAGCATTGAAAATTTTTGAGGGTGTCATAAGGGTACTTACTATTAGAGCACGTGTCATTATTAGATTACAACCATTTTCAAAATGGTTCATTCACGGAACCATATTTATTAATTGGTGAAAATTGTAATTTATATCCGCTTCTATCTCGTCATTACGATTTGTTTGATATATTACTTAATATGTCTCTCCATTGAAAATTGCTAGGTGGGTTCGTTAGGTACCATTTGTGCACGTGCTATTGAACCGATTTAGATAATATTTGTAACTGGTTCGTGCCATGAACCATATTCATCGACTGACGAAAACTGGTTTTGAAAATCTTTCATAGCCTCGGAGGAGTTAGAGTTACGGACGGACGGACACGTTTCCCCACACTGAGAACATAAAGCACCTTTCGGTACTTCTTAATAAACTATTAAGGAATGACATAACCAAGTACCGAAAGGTTAAACTAAACCATTTGCGGAACTATATTTTAAACAGCCCTATTTTAACATTGTAAGTTTCTAATGGGCCATAAAGATACCATTACACCACGTACCTTTGAACCTATCTCGACTATCATTAATTTTACGTTATATTCATTCATGACACTATATTCCAAGTTGTTTGATATAATACATGCCATATTTTAGCATTGAAATTCCAAAGAACCAGAATGGTTCAACTAAACCAGGTTCCTGGAAACCAATTTGGACTATCATTAATTTTGTTGTATATTCATTCATGACACATCATTCTAAGTCGTTTGATATATTACATGCCATATTTTAGTATTGAAAGTTCTAATGAACAATCATGGTTTCACTAAACCAGGTTCCTTGAAAGCAGTTTAGACTATCATTAATTTTAAGTTATATTCATTCATGACACCTCATTCCAAGTCGTTTGATATATTACATGCCATATTTTAGCATTGAAAGTTACAATGAACCATAATGGTTCCACAAAACCAGAATGGTTCCACTAAATCAGGTTCCTTGAAAGCAATTTAGACTATCATTAATTTTAAGTTATATTCATTCATGATACATCATTCCAAGTCGTTTGATAAATTACATGCCATATCTTATCATTGAAAATTTTTGAGGGTGTCATAAGGGTACCATTAGAGCACGTGCCATTGTTTCGATTTCAACCATTTTCATAATGGTTCATTCCCGGAACCATATTTATTAATTGGCGAAAATAGTAATTTATATCTGCCTCAATCTCGTCATTACGATTTGTTTGATATATTACTTAATATATCTCTCCATTGAAAATTGCTTGGTGGGGTCGTGAAGGTACCATTTCCATTTGTGCACGTGCTATTAAACGGATTTAGATCATTTTTATGATTGGTTCGCGCCATGTCCCATATTTATCGACTGACGAAAATAGTAACGAATAACCCTTTCTCTCTCGTCATTACGATTTGTTTGATATATTACTTAATATTCTTCCCATTGAAAATTGTTGGGCGGGAAAATGGAGGTACAATTTGTGCACGTGCCAATGAATCGATTTAGATAATATTTGTGATTGGTTCGTGCCATGAACCATATTCATCGACTGACGAAAACGGATATTGAAAATCTTTCTTAGCCCCGGAGGAGTTACGGACAGACAGACAGACGCGTTTCCCCACACTGATAGCATAAAGTACATGTCGGTACTTAATAATGTCCAGAGTATGTTCACAAGATTAGCATGGTTCGATTAGTACCATGCTAGACCACAAGGTCCGTCTAGATTTATCGTTTATACACTGAGTGGCCAGTTTATTAGGAACACCCCTCCCCCCCTTACATTGTTTTGCGCCAAGCGTAGCAGCTATAATACTATGCGTTTACTTATCCCTTGGATCCAACGAGTCGTTTGCAAGCACAGGCTTGTCTCTGGCTGGTTGTTTATTGGTTGTTAAACCAGTCCTGGCAAAGCCTTGAAATGGTTGTTCGGGAAAAGCCTAGAAGACGTGCTGTTTCGGATATAGTCAGTCCACCACGCCGGGCAACAACTCTGATCCCGCGCTTGAAGTCGCTCAGATCCTTTGTTTTCCCCATGGTGACGGTCAAACCACCTGCAATTGAGAATCGACAATCGAACAGTGTAGTGAAAAGAAAGACGCGAGTAGTCCAGGAGCCAATCTCACTGTGCACGCTCGCCCAAAGAGTAAACCAGAGGAGGTACACTGAACTGGGAGAGAAACCTGATGAACCTCTTTAGTACCAGAGAATAAGTCCCCAGAAGGGACGAGAGTCAGATTGTAGATTGACGATCCCCAAAAATCAGCAGGATCTTAAAGATCCAATTGTTGGGGAAGACGGCCTTGTTAACGTCATCAAAGCAGACATCCAGGATATGACGGGGTCTTCGAAACCTCAGGGGACCCTTAACAACGAGTGGGTGGTCCAGGATACCAGAAACCAGGGTGTTTTCATGATTCTACATCTTGGGTAGCATATTCTTCATAAGAGTTTGGACAAAGGTGCCTATGTGGGTCATCCCCAAATCCTCATAGATATAGTGGTTGTTGGCAACTCTTCTGTCAAGTTGGGCAATGGACCGGAGAGCAATATTTTGGAAAGTCTGGAGATCCTTCCACCTAGATTTGCAAATAGAAGCCCAAGCAGGCATTCTATGAAGTAAAATAGTACGAATCACAACCTTGTATATCAAGAGTTTGTTATCCACACCAAGAGCGCTGTTTCGCCCCAGAAGTGCAATCAAACTGAACCTCGCTTTCTTTGCTTTGTTGAGCGCGTATTGGACTTGGTCGTTCCAATTTAGTTTGGAGTCGATCATGATATTTGTAGCTTTTTACCCACTTAAGTTTCTTGCCAAATAAGGAGAGGGGCTTTGGAGGGTTTTTGCATTTGCGAGTGATAAACATGACCTTGCACTTTTTGACATTCAGCTTTAATCGCCACTTAGTGAACCAGCTCTCGCACTGATGTAAAGCTTTTTGAAGTCGAGTGATGGCATGTGCTGGGTTTCGTGCCCAGGTCATGATGGACCCGTCGTCAGCAAATAAGTAAAGATTACACTTTGCAAGCTTGGGAAAGTCATGGATAAAGAAGTTGAATAAGGCTGGCCCCAAGACAGAGCCTTGGGGTACACCAGCATTAACATCGCAGGGTTCAGACAAGCAGTCCCCAATCTTAACACGAAAAGTCCTCTTTGACAGGAAGGAGCGAACCAGAGCAATTAGCTCGTCAGGGAACCCGTAGATAATCATTTTGTAAATGAGCCCATCATGCCAGACTTTGTCAAAGGCCTTATTGCAATTGACAGTTGCGTTCTCGCTTTATATTAGTACCGACTGTCACGTGACCAACTGATACGTAGTGATCACCCTGTACTTCACATTCCATGTTATTAAGTGCCGAAAGGTGCTTTATGCTATCAGTGTGGGGAAACGTGTCTGTCTGTCTATAACTCTAACTCCTCCGAGGCTATGAAAGATTTTTAAAATCTACAGATTTATATCACAAATATTATCTAAATCGGTTCATTGGCACGTGCACAAATGGGACCTCAATTTTCCCCCAAGCAATTTTCAATGGGAAGACATATTAAGTAATATGTCAAACAAATGGTAATAACGAGATAGAAGCGGATATAAATTACTATTTTCGCCAATTAATAAATATGGTTCCGGAAATCAACCTTTTTGAAAATGGTTGAAATCGAAACAATGGCACGTGCTCTAATGGCACTCTTATGACACCCTCAAATGTTTTCAATGATAAGATATTGCATGTAATATATCAAAAGACTTGGAATGATGTGTCATGAATGAATATAACGTAAAATTAATGATAGTCGAGATTGGCTCCAAGAAACCTGGTTTCGCGGAACCATTTGGTTCACTGGAACTTTCAATGCTAAAATATGGCATGTAATATATCAAACAACTTGCAATGATGTTTCATGAATGAATATAACGTAAAATTAATGATAATCCAAATTGGTTCAAAGGTACGTGGTTAATGGGTCATTATGGTTACAATATTGACATAGGGCGGTTTAAAATATGGTTCCGCGAATGGTTTAGTTTAACCTTTCGGTACTTGGTTATGTCATTCCTTAATGGTTTATTTACTTATTTTTCGTGTCATCTATCTGTTAGTAATAATGAATATTTTACCTACAGAGTAATGTATGGATAAGATCTTCTACGGTGCCTAATTTATGTTACTTACCTAAACCATCTGGGGTGACCAATTTTTTGGTCCGGTGGGTTTATTTTCATACAGCTTTGAATACCTGCTTATTTTGACCAATTGTATTATGCGTTTACACCTATTGATTGAATTGCTGTCAAAGTAGAAAGTATAATTCAGAGGAAGTAATACAAAATTGCTTTGAATCTGACAATTAAGAGACGTAATAAGGTCAAGAGGAAGAAAAATTTTAATTTTGCTTGCGCTGATGGAGAGACCTTGTTAATAGATACGTTAAGAATACTTTGAGGAAGAAGAAACACAAAAAAGAGGAAGGGGAGGAGAGCCTTGACAAATTACTGATAATTTCCTAAATATACATTTTTTGTAAGGAAGTTTGTAATTAATTAAGGATAGTACCCCCCCTTATTTTTTCCTTCCCTCCTGGTTAAATTGCTTCCTGTGCCTCTTATCTTTTCCAAAAATAATGAATTCCCTCATCCGACCTTTGAGTGGTAATTTACGATTCATTCCCACAAGTCCCTGCGCTTCGACTTGAAAAAAGTAAAAAATCGCAACAGTTGGGGGCTAGATCTGGGGAAAAAAAAGTTGTTGTTTTACCACCCCCTCCCTTGATGTATCGTTTTCTGTGGCTAAAGAATGCTTTACGTACAGATAAGACTACATCAGGTAAGTTTGTCACTTTTGAACACCTCCTCAACCCTTCTATTCCTGATAACTCTGTTCGGCGTTCTGCGTCTAATAAACCCAGGCAATTGACCCGGCGCATGTGTAGTTGCGACGAGAAACTAATTACAACGCTATTGTTTCCGGATTTGATACAAAATTGCCATTAATTATTTCTTATCAGAAGCGGTAGAAATTCGGTCGGACGGAGTTCGTCGC
Source organism: Rhysida immarginata (assembly GCA_023313115.1). Classification (NCBI taxonomy): domain Eukaryota; kingdom Metazoa; phylum Arthropoda; class Chilopoda; order Scolopendromorpha; family Scolopendridae; genus Rhysida; species Rhysida immarginata. Next base: position 1,376,722 of record JAHWFO010007044.1, read on the forward strand.
CGAGTCAGCAGTGCTCTACCCCTCTTTCGCCTACCCCTCTAGCTCCTCCGCTGCTCTTTTGGGTGGCGCCCTCTTGAGACTCCGAATGGAAGTACAATGAAGTCGTTGGCTCCCGTTATCATTTGTTGCCTCCTCTCGATAGAAACCCAGGGTTTTGTATCGAGGAATCTCTAGAAATGAAAGAAAAGGACGATACCCCCCTCCTCCCCTGAAAAACTTCTATTCAAGCGCCCCTTCCACCTTAACTGCCTTTCGTCTCGAAGGGTAGCTTTCTGTTTCTTTTTTTTTTCTTCTTTATATTTTTGTGTTCTGTTTCTTTTTTTTTTAACTGGGGTCTTTGTGAAGACGTGCCGATAGCCTTCGCGGTTTCCCTCGCAGTAATAATGAACGTGAAGTGACGCACTCACAAAATGGGGGCAAAGGGAGAGAGTAAGGAGAAGAAAGGGAAAGGGGGAGAGAAAAAAAAAGGAGGAAGAGAAAATGCTGGGCTCGTTTTCCACTTGCCTGACCACGAACCACCGATCCGTGCAGCCGGAAGTTTTCTGTGTACTGTCTCCATGACGACGAAAAACGCCACTGAAGGAGTCGGGTCCTGTGAAGAAATGAACGGCCGCGCAAAAGGAGCGGAGCAAATAGACGCCGGGGCCGAAAACCTAACGTCGAGACTTCAAACGGAATCGAGGTTTATGCAAACAAGACCGGTGAATGAAAATCTCGATGGGTTTAATTGAATTCCGAAGATTCACCCTTGACTGCTAAGAAAATACACAGGATTGCTTTTGACATCCGAGAAGAGAGGGAAATTTTTTTAAACAAATTCAAGAGATAGATATTGCACGGTAAATTAGATTAACCAAGTCAAGAAAAGTTTGTTATGGAGAAACTTTTTTTTTTTAAATATTCAATATTCAAGGTGGCCCGAAAGTACACATTATTCACTCCGCTCACTTTATTCCCAAGCGATAATATACAAGGGTGTTCATAATGTCTGGTATCATCGTAGAACGTTGGAACAACTGAACAAGTAAACTAATTTACATGTACAAGACTGACTTATGGACTATGTGCAGAGGATCTGTAGAATGGCCCTGACGATCCCCAAACCTCACACCTCTGGATATTTTTTTCTATGAGGGATCCTTAAGTCTGTTGTACAAAACACAAGTCCACATTCCAATGCAACATTCTGCTGCTCACCAAACTATCACACAGATATTGCTACGCAAAGTACAACGAGCTTTCCATGCTCGTGTCAATACCTGTAAGGCTCAAGAAGGGCATCAATTTTAACATTTGTTGCCGGAATGCTTTTCATTAGCTATATAATACTTATTTATCTATAGGGTGTCCTAAAAAAGAACTGACGGTTTTTAAAATTGTAACATCACACTATTGATTATGCTTAGAGTCTACCAAAAATGTCCCTTGTTTTTAACAACTTCCCAAATTTACTTTTCTCAATCAAAATCTAAGTATGCTCTCGTTTATACCCATTTCAGATAATCAACAATGAGATGCGCTGACATACATGATTTTTCTTTCCTGGCCACAGGATTGGAACTACAGATAATTCAAGTGATGCGCTTGACATTTAGTAAATAAACAATTTATACAAAAATCCGCCGATAGGTGACGCTGTAATACACATAACATATTTCATATATACTACCCAATCAAAAATCATGGGACAGCCCTGATTTGAATGAAAATGAGACATTTCTTTGCAATTTCACTGTTGGCATTCTTCCCAACAGTACATAACAGAGAGTATGCTATTATGAGATGATGCTTGCGTGAATCCTCTAAGAATGTCTCAAAGAAAAGAGCTTTCAGACTTCCAAAGAGGTACAATTGTTGGGTTCCATCTCACAGGCAAAACTATTAGAGAGATGTCAACCCTCCTAAACATCCCGAAATCGACCGTTCACAGCGTCATCCGGGCATGGAAAGAGAAAGGCACCACAAGTGCTCCGCCTAGAACTGGAAGACCCAAGATCATGTCGCCAGAGACCAAAGGGCTCTTCGTAAAGTGGTCACTGCAAACTGTCATACATCACTTGGACTGATAAGAGCGGCAGCCCAAACTGCATGCAATGGGTTTTTATGGCAGAGCGGCAGCCCACAAACCTTACATCAGCACCAGCAACGCAGCGAGGAGATTGCAATGGTGCAAAGAGCAACGACATTGGACTCTGGATCAATGGCGAATGGTTGAATGAGGTGATGAGTCCCTCTACACCATCTGGCAATCGGATGGACGGGTTTGGGTATGGCGAACGTTATCTGCCAGGCTGTGTTGTGCTCACGGTAAAGTTTGGAGGAGGGTCAATAATTGTGTGGGGGTGCTTTTCATGGTATGGGTTGGGTGCAATCGTTTCTGTGGACGGATATCTAAACGCAGAGCGTTACCAAGACATTCTGGACAACGCAGCACTCCCATGGCCTTTTTCTGTTTCAGCACGATAACGCACCTTGCCATAAAGCAAGGGCTGTGGGCACATGGTTTGATGAAAAGGGGGTTCGAGACTTGACTTACGCATCTGAGTAAGTGTATGGTCTACTCGGTTTCGTTCTGGGCGAACATCTTTAAAGAACAACCAGTTATTGTACAATCTTTGTTATGAGCGCACTTGCGCCATAAGCAAAAAGACACTTGTATCTTCTGAAAAATATTTGTTAGTTTCTAATTATCAATATGAGGACCGCGCTGTCTCACACATGAGCAGATGACTCGGGCGGATATGGCTACATAAAAACATCTCAACAGAAGGGCATGAATTTTTTGCACACTATTGTAACGCTGACGAACGATTTTCATCTTTTTGGCCAATTAAAAACTGCTTAAAGTTCCGGAAGAAATCTGCCGCCAAGTCTGTAGTTTTTCACATAGTACATGTTCATAAAGTTATGTTGAGCGTTTCTATCTCTCTAATTTTGCGAGCGCTGTCTGCGGTTTTTTTCGCAGCAGCCTGCAAAATTCATAAAAATTCCCGTTTAATTGTAGATGACAAATTTTCGAAAAATCGACCCCACGAAGCTGGAGAGCCGACTGTATTCCAGATGTAAGCTTAAATAGTTAGTGCAAACGAGCCTGCAACGAAGCCAATTAACAGCTTATTTAATCCAGCGTGGAATTGGAGTCTATTAAGGCGAATGTTTTTCTCCAGGATTTTATTGGGCCAGAAAACCTGGACAAATTTCATAATTGGATTAATAAAGCGAAAGAGATCGTGATGATTTGCTCCACGTCCCCTGGAGGTAAAGGCCTTTATTAAAAAATACGCGTCTCGAGAGCCCTTTTGTACAAAATACAGTTTAACACGGAAAGGCTTTGCAACGAGACCAAGTTTTCGAATTAAAACGAAATTAGCCGCTTGTTTCCTATTGATCGCCATTTTGGTTTGACATAAATGGGACAACGCACTTTCCACCCCCTCCCCCCCCCCCCCCCCGACGGAACGGGGGTCTCTATTATCTTTCGTGATAAACCATCGTTCCCATTAAGATTGTTTTCCGTCAATTTAGCCTTCCATTGATCTGATGAAGTCAGCGATCGCAGGATGCGTGGCCAAGGACAATTCGCCATTCGACTAATTGTCATGCAAAGTTAGCAGCGGCGGTTTGTCATGCAACATGGCTTGAGAAGAGGTCGTAACTTAGCGCCACCAACAAGGCGTCGACATGTGCGGTCTCAACATACGCCATTACAGGAAACACTAATGATGCTGTCAATTGATTACAACAATCCTGTTTCCTAGTTGCAACGCAAGCGACTGGGGCTCAAAGTGTTGTCAGGATAAACAAATGACGCCCCCGCCACCCACCCGAACGGGAGACAAAATGATGGAGTGATAAGAAAAAAAAAATGGAAAATTTGAGCCTCGCTTTAAGCTCGTTTCTTAAGGTCTCGTGCTGTTTATTTTTGTAATTAGTTAATTTTTGAAAAGTAAACTCGCTCATAGACCTGTAGCACAAAATCACTTACACCGTTAAAAAAGTAATTATGTAAGAGTGATGCAAATCTTGTTTGTACACTGACACTAATGAGATCCCATAATTAAAATATGATCACGTGTCTACAATGCGCTCACGTCGCAACGCTCTTGCTGTTTGTAGTTTTATAAATCGAACCTTTAACTCTCATAGTATTGATTTCTCATAACATTAGATACACATTATCAGACCAAGCTCACAGCTATTCAACTACAGGCCATCCGATCATGTATGCAAATGCAAATGTATGGAATTGATAGGTAGAAGAAAGATGAAGGATCTCAACGGCCCCATATGACAACCAATGAGAGGACAGACATTTTGTGCCTTTGGCTATTATACAACCATATCACGAACCCTACAGTCCGACGTCGTCTGTAGCCTCAGAGAATTTTTACAGACATTGCATTCCAGTTGCGCTCGCGCCTACTACGCATTTCTGGCACAATGAGCAACCAGCATAATACCTCTGAGGTGTTTAAATTGGCCACTTCGCAATAGGACAGTGCACGACCGCATAGAATTGTCCAACAGTTAACCGGATCTTTTGTCTGTTGATGTGCATCACGCGTTAGTCCATGATGCAGAGCAAATGAACTTTAGCAGTGGAAACCATATGGACTGATATACCCCAAACCCACATCAAAGTATCTTCCGCTGTAGTGGTCCACGTAGACATGTGGTATGTACAGTCGGCAACAAAAGTACTTATCCAACTTGCAGAGAAACAACCTTGCAAGGTGGCTAGATACTTTTGTAGCCGACTGTACCTGAAAACCCATAGTGATTACGAGATATTAGTTTCTGTACATTCCGCAAGTCGAACCGAAATGTAATTACCAATGAATCTTCCCGTATAAGAATGTTGCTACCATTGAAACTTGAGTATCGTACGAGCAGCTTAAAAAACGAGTGGGTGCTGTGGAGATGAAATTTTTAGGATGTTGGACTGCGTTGCGAGTGATAATAAAGAGGATATGAGATTGATATTACTCTTATATTCGTAACTAATTATAAGACTTAAAGATCAGATAGACATTCATGTGGAAGTGGAGTGTTATTTATGTTACCGACAAATCTTATTATGACGGAAAGCATACAAGATCTTAAATACTTGATACTTCAGTGTCAATTTTTAAAATTAATTTGCAAGTGCATTCAATCTATCGACACTATTTTACATTCGTCAACCCTGCTAAACATCCCCAAATCAGCCGTTCAAAACGTCATCCGGGCGTGGAAAGATAAAGGTACGACGAGTGTTCAGCCCAGGACCGGAAGACCGAAGGGTGCTTCGCAGAGTAGTGACTGCAAACCGTGAAACATCGGTTGATGGACTGAAAAGATCCTTCAGAGTCCACTGGGACAACTGTAAACACCAGGACTGTTCGCAGGGAAGAGATGGCAATTACGCAAAGAGAGACGCCACTGGATTTTGGAGCAGTGGCGAATGGTTGAATGGAGTGACGAATCACGATACACTATCAATCGGATTGAAGGATTTGGGCATAGCGAATGTCTACAGCGAAGTTTGGCGGAGCGTCAGTAATGGCGTGGGGAGTGCTTTACCTGGTTTGGTCTGGTCCAATCGTTTCTGTGGCTGGCCATCTGAACGCGGAGCGTTACCGAGACATCCTGGACAATGCTGCACTTTGGAAATGGACCTTTTCTCTTCTAAGCACCATAAAGCGCCTTACCACAAAGCAAGATGGTTTGATGAAATGGGGGTGCAAGAACTTGACTGGCCTGCACAGAGCCCCAATCTCAAACCTATCGAACGTCTTTGGGATGCGTTGTAGCGTCAATTGCGCGCAGGAGCGGAACGCCTGAAATCTGTGACTGAACTGTCGCAGGCACTTTTGACAGACTGGCGAAAAATTCCTGCGGAAACATATCAAAAACTTGTGAACATAATAGACGCTGTAGAGCAGCAAAAGGTGGACCTTTTTTTTTTTTGTTTTGAAATTGTAATGGGGGGGGGGGGGTAACCCCGACTTTTGACTTATATATTCTTTAATAGTTATTCTTTAACATTGACTGGAGTGAAAACAAAAATATGTTGCATTTGTCTGCCTTTCAATTAATCATTTTGATAAGAAGTTCGTATACTCAGTGCCAAAATAAATTTACTCTTTTCTTCTTTACTTAATCAACCCTAATAGGTTCTCTTATTTGTATCCTCTTTTCTTGTCGGGCTAAGTCGTAAATATTTCCTCTGTTGAGGACGGCTTCTATTAAGAAGATTTGCACAGTTCTGTGTCAAGAGTTGCCAAACCTGACAATGTAAAGTAAGACTTACATGCCTCTGGAAATAACTGTTAAGTGCAGAGTTTCATCGGTGGGGACATCTTTGTTTTCGGTAAACACATTCATTTTACAAGACATGGTCAAAATTTCATAAACAGAAAGGAGGTTGCCATAGAAATAGAAATTAAGTTGAAATTACGTGATTGCCTTTCAATGATCGTAACTTAATTGTTCTGTCATAAACGTTATATCTTCGCTTATAAAGATGAAACGCTAATTACGTGTACTCAGTTGCAGTTAATAAACATATTAGTCATGTAGTCAATGTGAGTGAAACCATTTAATTACAACGATTGATTATGGTGAACGCGGTTCTTTAGATGTAGTGTATGTCTAATATGAAAATTCTCAGTTGGGCTATAAAGAGTGTAAAGTTTCAAGAACGATGAACAAAAGTTTGAGCTACAAAACAAAAACATAGAACGCTCTGATAAAAACATTGTTCGTGTTATCAATAATTCAAATGACACTAGAAAAAAAATTGAACGAGTTTGTCTGACAACTCTTCCAGTGCATTGAAGAGTTTATATTTTTGACAGGAATAGAATATGCACGAGCCGTCTAATATATTCCTATTCGAAAAACCATTACGGCAAATCACACGATTGTCAATTTCATATCTAAAATTCAAAATCGTTGGAAGTACCTTTTTCAAACACAATCGTTGGTGTTTCAAACTTTTTTGTAACTATCAAACTTTATTTTGAGAGGTTAAAATATTAACATTGGACAATGAATTAGAAACGTTTTTATGCAAAATAGTTTGATTGTCATGTGATTCAGAATTCATTGTACAAACTTCTAAGGGAGGTAGTATGGATGATTCTAAGCAAAAAAGTTCATATGAACATGGGTCCGAATTTGAACGCTAACTGAGATATAAACAAAAATAAAAATGCCATCACCGAAATCAGGTTTTATAACATCTAGGATGATGAAATTTGGGGAAATAATAGGGTACATAAAACTGTGTATACAGTTAAAATTTGATCGAATTCCAACGAGTAGTTTCCGAGTTACACAGTCAACATTGTAACACGCGCTGGTTAGTACTCGCATCGTAGAACAGGTCTCGTTTCGACTTGGAATTTGGGTGAAGCTGACATTTTGCAACACTATGCGGCGCTGCGGGTGGAAGAAGATCCAAAACAAAATGGCGGACAGCGATGTGTCGACCAAAGTGGAACAGCGAATAATCATCAAGTTTCTCCGCAACGAAAGTGGGAAAGCATCTGAAATTCATCAGAGACTTCAAAGAAGGTTCACCGAGTCATGTTTGTCTCGATCATCCGTCTTTGCTTGGTGCCAAAAGCTTGAAGGGCGAGAATCCCCCGGTAATGAACCTCATAAGGCAAGGCCAGCAACTGCTGTCAATGATGGCATCATCGCACGAACAAATGAGCTGAAAAGGGACAACAGGCGGATTCGTGTCCGAGAATTGGCTTCAATATTGACCATCAGCACCGGCAGTATGGAGACAATCATAAACGATAAGCTGGAGTTCAACAAGATCTGTGCCAGATGGGTCCCTAAGCAACTCTCCGAGGATCACAAAACCATTCAGTTGGAAATAGTTCCATACTGCTGCAGCGATGACAGGGAAGGTGACAGCTTCTTAAGGCGTGACATGACAAACACAGACGAGACATGGGTTCATCACTATATTCCGGAAAGCAAACGTGCGAGCATGGAGTGGCGACACACTCAGGCCCGTAGCCAGGGGGGGGGGGGGGGGGGG